>JALPQI010004911.1:0-86572 GCA_025490895.1 Thaumatotibia leucotreta | reverse complement strand
GATGCATGTTGGTCTAAGAGGTCCTACCGTACAAATTATTATTATAACGTTATAATGGCGGGACCAGACTGTTTGAATATAACTTAGAAATAGAAGAGGTACTATTTTTTCACAAAAGGTAAAACAATGCAATATGAATTGATCGAATTCAGGATCTGGTCCCGCTATTATTATGGTTACTGCGAAACCTTCTCGACGTTTTATCAAAATCAGATAGATTAGACAATTATTCAATAGAGGGGCTGCATAATTAATGAACAATAGTATATTTAGTAGCAGTATTCCCCCCATGCGAAGCCGCCGTAGCTAGTTATAGAAAATTACTTTATTTCCAGAACATAATGTAATATTTATAAATGTACCTTGTGTAATAATAATAACATTAATAACAATCATACTTCGTGCAAAACTAAATGTAAGTTTTGGTAACCGTTAAATGGCGGGACCAGATCCTGAATTCGATCGATTCATCTTGCATTATTTAGTACTGAATTAGTACTATTTGGTACCAGTTGTAATATAATTTGTACCTCTTCAATTTCAAAGTTATATTTAATCAGTCTGGTCCCGCCATTATAACGTTATAATGGCGGAACCAGGTCCTGAATTCTGTCGATTCATATTGCTTTATTTAGTACTGAATTGGTACTATTTGGTACCTTTTGTAAAAAAAGTACCTCTTTTCAAAGTTATATTTGAAGTAGTCTGGTCCCGCCATTATAACATTATAATGGCGGAACCAGGTCCTGAATTCTGTTCATATTCTGTCGATTTATATTGCATTATTTAGTACTGAATTAGTACTATTTGGTACCTCTTGTAAAAAAAAATAGTACCTCTTCCATTTCAAAATTATATTTGAAATAATGTGGTTCCACCAGACCATTTGAACCAGACTATTTCCCGCCATTGTAACGTTATAATGTCGGGACCTGACTATTCGAAATATAATTTTGAAATGGAAGAGGTACTATTTTTTTACAACAGGTACCAAATAGTATCAATTCAGTACTAAACAATGCAATATAAACCGACAAAATTCAATACCTGGGTCCGCCATTATAACGTTATACTGGCGGGACCAGACTATTTCAAATATAACTTTGAAATGGAAGAGGTACTATTTTTTCTACAAAAGGTACCAAATAGTATCAATTCAGTACCCTAAATAATGCAATATCAATCGACAGAATTCAGGACCTGGTTCCGCCATTATAACGTTATAATGGCGGGACCAGACTGATTGAATATAACTTTGAAATTGAAGAGGTACAATTTTTTTACAACAGGTACCAAATAGTACTAATTCAGTACTAATAAATAATGCAATATGAATCGATCGAATTCAGGATCTGGTCCCGCCATTATAACGGTTACAATTTTTGTGGAACAACTCAAATTATTTTATAAAATATTTTTTAAGTTATAGTAGGTAGTAACACTACTATGTACCTATATAAAGTTAAATATTAGATGCCATATACAAAGAAAAAAGACCGAAGTTCCCCAACGCCAGAGGTGGGATTTGATCCCAAGGTCCTAAGTTTTCGTGGCTGATGCTTAAACCACATGAGTGGCTGAGTAGTTTAGGCATCAGCCGCAGAACTGAGGACGTGACTCCAAATTCCACCTCTGGCGTTGGTAAACTTCGATATTGATTATTGGTACCTATGTGACATCTAATATTTAAATTAATTAAAGTAATATTTTTTTAGGATCTCGTTTTTTGTTGTAATTAAGATAATATAATAAATAATAAATGCCCTAATGTTTTATGTGTATTTTTATTTTTATAATGAAGGCAACTTAATTTGGTAAAATAAGTCCTGAAAAAACCTGATAACTGCTGGTAAGTCACATTAATAATTATACAAATGTAATGCATAATTCCATTCATTTGGCTTTTCTCGGAAACTACTTCACCTAATCCATTGCACTGAACCGAATTGTGGCAAAGATAGAATCGGGTTTTTTCTTCAAGATACGAAAATAAGAGATTGTGCATTACATCTATACACTTATTAATCTCATTAAGCAATTTTTCAGGTACATTAAATTCTTAATAATCTCCAATTTAGAATAGGTATACAACGCGTTACACTACCCACTGAAAACCTTGAACAGGGTAATTTGGTAGGTTTATACTGAAAGACTTTTGCTATGGAGCTAACCCTGAAATTCCAAAAAAAATTGGCTCTTTCATACAAACTGTCGTTATCAATGTTTTGAAATTTAATTGTATAGATATTTAGATGAATTATCTTCTTCGTATAAATATAATTCACATTTAATAATCTTGCTACGACTAAATGTTAGTGTAGCTATAAGATGTTACCACTGATGAAAATGTTACCACTGTATTTATTACTTTTGTTGTTCTGTAATGTGTGCTTTATGTGAATAAAAATCTATTCTATTCTATTCTATTCTATTCAATCAGTCACAATGTATGAAAAAGACATTTTTTTTTAGATTTCGTGATTGGCCCCATAGTAAAAGTTATTCAGTATAGCCTACTAAATCACCCCGTTCAAGGTTTTCACCACTATACCAAATTAGTGTGGACTCGCAAAATGTGCGTCGTTGGCACTGTGCATGTGCAATCGTTGGCGGACTCTGTACGTTTGGCGCACACGGCAGTGGGTGAATGTCCACGAAAAGCGGGTGATAGTGAATACTCAGGGCCTATATTCAACAATATCGTGCTCTCATTAGGAAAAATAGAACATTTTTATTTTTAATGATAGTGTTCTATGGCTTGCCTTACAACCAGTTGGTCAAACAGGCATACTCTCGAACCAAGTCAATATTGTTCTTCCGCGGATTTTTTTTCTCTTATTTCACATTTCCTAATCAGAATACGATGCTGTACAGTCGCCATCTGATATAGCGGAGCGGCCAGGGTGCTATCTGTATATCTGTAATATCTGAGCAGGCCTCTATTATCATGGCGTTATTTGGTTATGGCAGATATTTTGGAGTGCCGTGGTCGCTCAGATATATATGATGGCCACTGTACCAAATTGATTGATCTGTACTGATAATTCATTTTCAAGTGCGAGAAATTGCTCATTTCTTGGCATGTCGCAACTTCGGAGATAGATTTATACTGTATGGTAACAGATTTTACAATTGAAACAGGCTACAACAAATCATTCTACGCTTACCTACTACTAAAAAGTCAAAGTAAATATATATATTATAAAATTTTAGACCTTATACTCCAGACATAAGTAAAAAAGTGTATACATATTTTTGCCCTTGGCTGTAGGTGTTTCACTCAACAAGACGCGCAGATTTTAAGTAATACCTAAACTAAATTCAAACCACGCGACTACGAGAGTGAAACAATTACATTACCTATGAAAATACATGCATTGGATACACGCCCCATAATTGTATATTATTAAATCTGTCTTTTGCATTGCATTTGCACGACTCGAAATGACAAGGATAGTCTTATAAAATCTATCCCTCTCTATCTTTTTACACGACTGCCAAAAGGAGAGTATATGTGTTCAGTCCCTATGTATGTTTCATATTTTCTTTAAACACGCAGATCTTCGCGACCACTTAACCGTTTTTAATAGTGTAAGGTATCATTAGAATCCCCGCGACGTCGCGGGTAACATAGGATATGTGACGTCACGTTAAAAACAATATGGCGGCCTATAAATTCAATAATGTCTGACCAAAAAAAAACAATTTTGAAAAAACCTATCGAGTTTGGTATCAAAATGAAGAACTTTGAACTGCGATTACGAATATGTATTTAACTTACACGTTTGTTACTTATTCTAGAAAAGCCAGATTCATTAATATACAATTAAAGCGCCAAGAATAATATGTCATCAAAATGCTATGATTTGGGTATCAAATTAAAGCATTTTATATGCAGATTATAAATATATATACAAGTTATATGTTTAAATATATATTTGAAGAGAAAACTCGAAATGTTCTACATCGCACTATTGAAGTTTTTCTTCGAAGCCTAAGACGTGACATGACTGTCACAGTTGACACATCTGCTTGACCGCTAAGTGTGTATGAAACAGATACATTGTACAGTCGCCATCAGATATATGGTAGCGGTCGAGGTCCCCAAATAAATCGGAGCAACATAAAATTTCAATAAATTCGTTACGTGAGACAGGGCAATGATTTGGGAGCGTGTAATTCGTCATAAATTTAGGGGCAGTCACTTTTCAATAAATTCGTAACGTACAAGTAGGTAAAGATATCGGAACGAACATGACTCAAAGATATCGAAGCAGCCAGGATGATCATAAAGATCGGAACATTTATAGAAAATACACCTTAAGTCTGCGTTACATAGTTTATTTTAATTTGTTACTATGTTGTCACTACTACTACTTTAAGTCGTCAATGTCAAAGATGATTTTGACGGCACTGTTGTGGGTGAGTAAATGAGTTTCCTAGATAAAAGAGAAGTTTTCAAGCATCATTATCGAAAAATGCATAAATTCAATTTAGATTTTTTATTGATGTAATCATATTAATATGGGATAAGTAAAAAAAAATCGTAAAGCTAGCAAATGATTTATTTGAACGGAACTAAAAAAGTATAAAGGGTGAACAGAATACCTAAAAGTCATTTGCGGATCCTATTTTACCACGGTGACAAGTCCGAGAATTGTAAATTGACTGTTTCTCCCATTGCAGGCGTCCATGGGCTACGGTTACCACTTATCATCAGACGGGCCGTGTGGTTGTTTGTGTTTCAAATATATTGCAAAAACTTTTAGCAATCAACAATAAATACCGTCTTTTAAGCGAAGCAAAATTATTTATTGTCACAAAAATACGACAATTGTAGCGAAATTCCAACTTAGGTCGAACCTCATATCAAGAATTTAGGAAAATCGTTCTAAGCCTTGTGACAATTGTAACGAATTTCCGAAAGTAAAATGCGAATACAAGTGCGAAAAAAATTAAGTGGAGTGGAACGAGTGGAGATAAATTAAAGCACGACCGAAGGGAGTGCTTTAAATCTACACGAGTTACGAATTTCCTTTTCGCACGTGTATTATTAGTGATAATTGTATGTTGGTGGCAAACAAGCACACGGACCGTCTGATAGTAAGCGTTAGACGTAGCCTGCGGAGCTTGACATCAGTAACAGTGATATTATACATATATGATATTATTTAAATATATATTATGTTTATGCTATTGTTGCTTTACTAAAATACAGGATGGCTCATTAAAATCAGTCAGTATGGGAATGTCTGAAACTATCGGATATACGAAAGGAACCATGTCATCGATTTTAATAAACAGAAAAACTGCATTAACATATTTGAAAAAAAAACTACCCAGCTGGGGAATCGGATCCGGTTGTTTTGAAATAAAAAACTTATCTGCACTATTTCTATTCGGATATCCATTGTGTAGGTCTTAAGCAGTAAATAGTAGTATTTGTTTTTAGTAACCATATCCCCTAAGAAACATGATGTCTAAAATGAATAAAATACATTGTTTTCACATATTCAACACGTTTTTTTTTTTCTAATGTATAAATGCAGTTTTTTATCAAAATCGATGATAGATAATTATGGTCCCTAAAAACAAATACTACTTAGTATTATATTCAGAATTTATCTTTCAAAAAAATAAGTTTTAATATAAAATATTATTAAATGACGTACTGACATT
This sequence comes from Thaumatotibia leucotreta, assembly GCA_025490895.1. Classification (NCBI taxonomy): domain Eukaryota; kingdom Metazoa; phylum Arthropoda; class Insecta; order Lepidoptera; family Tortricidae; genus Thaumatotibia; species Thaumatotibia leucotreta. The sequence goes on along the minus strand of JALPQI010004911.1, from coordinate 80,893 downwards.
TCTATTACTCCCTAGGGAATTTCGCTTTTCTATTACTCCCGCTATGCATGCAAGCAATGGCGCGCTTAGACAGCAAGTGTGATAAAAAGGTGACATTAACTGGCCCCCAAGATCGCCTGATTTGACAGCTCCTTATTTTTTTTTCTGTGGGGTTTTTTAATAGTACATTGTGTATTAAGTAAGAAATTGTGAACGAGTGTGAAAGTAAAGCCCAAGCCGAAGGCGCGGGCTTTACTTCACACGAGTTCATAATTCTTGTACCGCCTGTGGCGCACACAATGTTTTTCATCACACCTGTGAGGCAAAAAATTAAATAAAACTATATATTTTCACAAACCTACTCTAAAATGGTCTAAATCATTTCTCAAAATCAGGGATGACTTAAATTCATCATTTTTATAAAAGGAATCTCGGCGACGCGCTAGTGCGACGTAATGTGGTATGAAAATCCATTATTGCCCATGGGCATAATACAGCTCATTACGTTCAAGTATGCCTGAGTATAATAACACTTTTTACGAGCAGGTGTGATGAAAAAGGATTTGTCTTTTCTAATTGGCCAGCGAACCTTTAGCAATTAAAACAAAATACTCGAACCACGATCACTGAAATAACGCCGGAAATGTGTGAAAAAGTGATGAAAAATGCGATGAAAAGGGTTGGCATCTGCGATGCTACCTGGAGGTGGATATTTGTCTGATTATTTTCCATGTGTAATTGCGATCAAAAATAATTTTATTTAACCAGTGATACTTTATATTTTTTGTGTAATGTATAGAATAAAATTTCAAAAATAAAGCGTATATATCTTATTTGGCCACCCTGTATGACTATGAATATATTCTAGATTGACTTATATACTGTTGTGTCAACAGTACTTTCAAATCCCATTGTAATCGCTGTTTAATAATACCTACTTCATTATAATTATTACTCGAACTATTTATTGCGCCACCGCCGAGTACCCGACATCTTCTCACGAAATTTAGCTTTGCTCCTTGTTCTACCTTTTGCCAATTTTGGCAATACGTCAAAACAGCGGTTACTCATTTTAATGATTTAGGCATAATATCTGTCCAATTTGCGAAAGAGACAGAAATATATTTGTCACGATGACAAATGTCTACTCTTTTCGAAGAACGTCACAACAAACCACTCTGTTCTAAATTCAAATTATTGACAACCTAGTCAAGACTTGTGGCTGACCATAAATAATTTAAAGCGATGTGTATATGACACTAAGGTATATTTTCCATAAATGTTGAGATATTTACGACCACCCTGACTGCTCAGATATTTCTGATTATCTCTGTGTTCCGATATTTTTGCCTAATTATACGTTACGAATTCATTGAAAAGTGGTTGCTCCTAAATTTGTGACGAATTACATGCCTCTAATTTATTGCCCTTTTCTCACGTAACGAATTTATTGAAATTTTACGTTGCTCCGATTTATTTGGGGACCTCGACCGCTACCATATATCTGATGGCGACTGTACATACGCGCTTGTGGTCAAGGGGTAAAATGCACGGCTGCTACGCAGCGGTCGTGGGTTCAATCCCCGGCTCGTACCGATGAGTTTTTCAAATAACTTATGTACGATATATCATTTGATATACAGTAGATACCAGTCAAAAGTTTAAGTTCACTCCATTGATTTTGATACAAAATACACTTGCGGGGGATTTTTTTTTCAGTGTTCACAACAAAATTTCTAAATCTATTTAATATTTCCCATAGAAACTGAACAATTTTATACATTGAATCCGATAATAATTCATAGGCAAACGAATTTTCATGATGACATGACTGCTTAAAGCTGCCACAACTGCCTCAGTTGTCCGAACTGTTCGAAAGTAACGGTCAATCAAAAAGAAATAGCTCAATAATCAGTCACATATTACTTTAAACAAGTGTCAACTTAAGGGCTGGAAAAATGATGATAAACCAAAGAGTCGATTTCGTATCAAAATCGTGGTGTGAACCTAAAATTTTGTCCAGTAGGTACTGTACACAAAGTGCTTTACGGTGTGTAGGAAAACATCGTAAGGGAACCTGCATACATCTGCGAAGAAATTCAAGGATGTATGAGAAGTTCCCAACAAGTATTGCGCGTATAAGCGTTGCGAAGAATGGCCAGAATACAATAGGTATAAAAAAAAAGTACTCACAAATATTGGGGTTTTCGAGATATGATTCGCATATCAGAGGAATGTCCCTTAAAAATACAATCACAATAGCATTGTGGCCAAACAAAATTGTTATACGTGTTGTAGCATGCGCATACAATTTTAAATGGTACAACAAATGGTAACAAAAATGGTATGAAAAACTTATTTTGGATGAAAAACGCCGGCCCAGATTAAAGTCTCGTATCTCCCAAACTACATATTATATCTTATAAGTAATTAAATTAGGTACATAATAGGTGTTGTAACGCCACTAGAAAACGAGCTTAGTCAGATGATATGGAATGGCTGGAGAGGAACACTAAAGGGGGTGGGGGGAAGATTTCACCGTTCCTGGGCCGGGTTAGGCCTTAACATTTGTGCAGGGGAGTTGGTAAGAAGGAAGGTAGGTTTGCCTGGTAAATTGAGTCTCACGCAGCTCGGCCTTCGCCCTAACAGGCAAGCGACCGTCGGGCCGCGCTCCAGGCCTTTGGCCCTACGCGGCGCTCGGCTTTTAGCCTCCGCATTTTCTCCAAACAAATTTTTGGGCCTGCGGCCGTGAGATTTGTTTTAATAATACCCTTTGGGGGACACTTCGGGCTTTCGGCCCTACGCGGAGCACAGTCCACAGCCTTCGCAGGTTGTGGAAACGATCGTTAGGTCTGCAGATCTCCGATTCGTTTTCATGTTAAACTATTTCATCGCGTAGTGTGGAAGAGCTGGGCACTAGCCTCGATTGTTAAGGCAGTTAAGAAGGGCGGTTGTACCGCTTGGGCTGACTCGTTGGGCCTCCGACCCACCGGGCTCGCGTTTGAAGCACCCCGATAGTGACGCTCTAGGCCTTCGGCCCTATGTGGAGCTGGGCTTATTTAGAAGCTTGGTAGCTCAATTTTCTTGCAGCTCCTTCTTCGACCTTGCTTTAAATTTCTTCCAAGTGACACTTGGGCCATCTAAGTGAAAGTCTTCTCTCTGGACTCTGGCTCCAGTGGTCCGGGCTGGGGGCTCACCTTTCGGCCTCGCAAGCCAGCGGTCTCTGAGGGACGATTCAGGCCTTCGGCCCTACGGCCTTCGGCCCTACGGCCTTCGCAGGTTGTCAAAACGATCGTCGGATCCATTTTAACGTTACACTATTCCGTCGGCTGACGTGGTAGTGCTGGGCTTTGGCGGCTCGGCCTTCGGCCTCGCAAGCTGGCGCCCCTCTGGCTGCCGCTTTTGGCCGCTGGCCCTACGCGGAGCTCGGCTTTCAGTCCTCGTTGGAGTTCGATGCAAACCGTTGAGCCCTCTGGTTCGATTACTCGATTTCGATAATAGTTAAGAGAGACGGTTGTGAGGACCGTGTAGAGTTGTGGACTCGCCCGTTGTGCCTTGGGCCCTACACGGATATCGGTTTATTAAGATGCTGGGGTGCTTGAAGAAGAAGCATGGTAGGTCAATTTTCTCGCAGCTCGGCCCCAAGGCCCAAGCCTCGCTTTAAATTTCGACGCGCTTGGGCCCGGTCCGGTGTCGGTGTGACGCGGTTCGGCCTCCGCGAGCTCAGCTTTCGGCCTCCCACCCTGAAGCTCGCCCTGCGGACTCGCTCAAAATAGATTTACATTGGTTCCGGTAATGCTCCATCCCTCATGCGGCGTGCCCTTCGGCTTCGCCCAAAATTAGCGGGATTGGAACTTCTCGGGCCCCCGGAGCAAAGCTTCAGCCCTCTGCGAAATCGGTTTTTGAAATTCCATCCAACTTTAAGGAATCTCCAGATTCACTAAAAGGTTTCAAATAAATAAAATAATTAAAAAATTAAAAAACACGACTGCCGTTTTAGGCGAACTGAAAAGTGTAACAAATAATTCCTTCTTCAGGTTAATTCTTGTGAGCGTGTCTACATAATAGGCACTTGTCTCATTACTTACTATATTTTGTTTCGGTTGCAGTCGGGGAACCTTTCATTACGGAAAATATCAATATATGGAGGTTCCCCGACTGCAATCAAAACAAAATATAGTAAGTAATGAGACAAGTGCCTATTATGTAGACACGCTCACAAGAATTAACCTGAAGAAGGAATTATTTGTTACACTTTTCAGTTCGCCTAAAACGGCAGTCGTGTTTTTTAATTTTTTAATTATTTTATTTATTACCATCTAGTACTTTGACAAGTGTAATTTTTCAAAAGAGGTAGTGATAAATTACAAACTCGGCCGCTTTCATTAAAAAAAATCACCAAGGTTCAATGACCCCACTCGGTAAAATGAGGTAGTGTGCGTGAAGTGCGTGTGTGTGCGAAATGGGGAAATTTGACAGAATCTGAAAAATTTCCCACATCTATCCGACCCTTAAGGCATACAAAATTATTAACTAATTATCATAGCAAATTAATAAGTAGTTGCACGTCCTTTTCAATACTAAGTAACTCATTTCAGTAAAGAACATAAATTGTCTATAGTTGACAACCAGCCGTAAAAGTCGACTAGTAGAATGCGCACATACCTAGTCGTAGTAAGTATAGACACAATGTACTATAAACAATGGACGATGTAGCAGGTACTTCCGATTGTAACCTCTATTACAGAGGAGGACGGTCTTTAGTGACAGCGTTTTAAAGACAAAGATATGCCACCAGCCCTCACTTAGGTTTTTGTCCGAGCAAGGAGACATGCAGTCTGCGGATAAGGATAGATTCGTGATGTGTGGACGCTCGCAAACAAGAGGTTTTTTTATTGAGAATGTAGCGATGACTATTTTAGGATAGCAGAGCCTTAGATTTTTTAATGACCGGGAATAAAAAGCAGAATACTTTCGCACGCGAGTGAGAATATGTTAGATGTCGTTAAAGTAAGTAGTTAGTGAAGTTACTTACTATTTTTGTATTTAGCGCCATACAAGTAAAGACTGCAATGAGAAATGTGAAGTAAAATTATACTTATAGTAAATAAATAACATTGACAAAACAATACAACTTGGTGGTCACATTTACATCTTAGAGAGTTTTCAAGAGCTTAATTAATTAGTACTTAGTGGGCCGTGTGGTGATGGCAGTAAGAATACATTGTCATCACACCCCAACCTCCTGCGGGTGTCGTAAGAATCGACTAAGGGATTGAAGTGTCACTGACCATTATTTGATAAAAGATTGTCACATAGTGGACACATTACTGCGATCGCCAATCCGCTTGCCCAGCGTGGCGATTATGGGCATTTACCTCCTAATGCGTCTATATATACGCATAGTTAATAGGAGAGGCCTACGTTCAGCAGTGGACTATCATAGGCTGATGATGATGATGAATTAATTAGTAAGGAATCTCGTTTCCATGCGCGGTGATATGGACATATAGATCTAAGCCGCATGTGGGGTCTTTACATAATTACTATGATGCGCAATGGCTCCCTACCTAGTTAGCGATGCTGAACAATTATCTAAATAAGAAATGTATGCAAAACCTATGTTTGTGAACGAGCTAAAACTGTGGTAAAGGCATACCTACAAAACGAGCAGTCATGCACATACGAGCAGTCATACTACACATCTTACGTGTATATAGCTATTTAACGTGTTCTTTGTTCGTATAGATTATTTTAAGTTTTAAACACACTTTCTGGTTTGTCACTTTATAAGGATAAGAAGACATTTTCACTGTATCTAACACAACAAAATAATATGAAAAACTTCTTTGTAGTTAAAGAACCATGACAGGTACGTTGCTCTTAGGTAAACAATAAAGTCTGTAGTTCAATTTGAACAGTGTATCTGAATTTATATTCCCAAAATATAATAGGTAACATTGTGTAAAGGTAAAACTTCAACAAGTAACTGCATTTAAACTTAGTCAAATGGTAGTTTGGCCAACCCCACCTCATATCCAATAACGTGTTTTTTATTGGGCTTCTTCGCAAAAATCGGAAACCTTATAACTCGTTCACGGTCTCGTAATTATGAGCCCCGTATGGTAAGTTAAATTTGGTGCCATACAATCTGCTGATACCATCTTTATTTATCGCGGAGAAGGTTAGTAGGTGAGGTAATTGGACATAAGGATCGTTGACCGTGTGAGAAATGGGTCAATGTTTTAAATAAATTCGCAAAAATTAATTGGCCGTGTGGTGACGGCAGTAAAAATACATTTGTCACCACCGCAACTCCTCCTGCGGGTGTCGTAAGAGTCGACTAAGGGATTGAAGTCTCACTGACCATTTTGATAACGATTGATGATGGGCAGCAGCGTCATCATAGTGGACACATTACTGCGATTGCCAATCCGCTAGCCCAGCGTGGCGATTATGGGCATTTACATCCTAATGCGTCTATACGCATGGTTGATAGGAGACGCATTCGTCCAGCAGTGGACTATCATAGGCTGATGATGTGTGATGTGAATAAGTGAATTCAAAATTATAATGTGCACGTCTCCATAGTGAACTTCGCTTAACGTGACCTCAGTACCCCGTTCACTCCTCCTCCACAATCCAAATGTCATCCTGTATGAAATGGAAGTATGGGTTTCAAGAGCCAAGAGCAAGAGCGAGTAGCCAGCCTGAAATGGAGATGGGCGGGACATGTGTGCCGAAATGATGATGGGCGGTGGGCGACTAGAACTCTCTTGTGGAGGCCAAGAATGGGAAGCCGAAGCGTAGGCAAGCCAGCTGCTATATAGTCGGATAATATAAAAAAGACGGCAGGGCCGACCTGGAAGAGAGACGCCGCAAACCGTAAGAGGTGGAAAAAATTACAAGAGGCATACATCCTGTAGTGGAGTAAAATATGCTGAGAAGAAGAGAAGAAGAAGAAGATGGGTTTCAATACCCATTGGTTGAAAATATCGTGTAAGCTGTTTACTGTTAGAATTCCCCAGATCGGGCACCGCAATTCAGGTCTGAATCTTATTTGCAATACAATTACTCTACTTACACTGAACTTGACGCCCGGGCAAAGGTCGGTTTATGTAATTTGACATTATCACTTATTCAGAAGCAAAACGGAGTGAACTGAAAAGAAAAAGAAGACTAATTTGAATCTTGCTGTATTACAATTGGGACTGAATTGGCACGTGCTAAATTTTGAACGTCTGCGCAGTGCGCAGGGGCACGCGACGAAGTCGGGTCGATAAGTCACCTCAGGCTTATTCGAGGGATTCCATCTTACGTCACGAGTGGATGCATATTCCTATTTTAAGGATGTCTTTAAGATCATAATTAATAAAGTCAAATTAAATCAAAGATAGTGATTTTAATGTTACAAATCATAATGGTACAAATAGGTCAGTGATCGTTAGTATTAGAAATTTACACTTTCGTATAGGTATATATTTGTGACAAAGTGTTCAAAAAAATATACAAAAAATATTTGGGTCTCAGAAAAATTTATATAAAAATTGGGGGGACACAATAAAAAAAAACCGTCTAATTTTTAAACCGTAGGTTCGAAAATATTTTTTTTTAATAATACTGAATTGAATTAAAATAAAAAAATCCAACACAATCGGCCCAGCCGTTTTTTAATAACTACGGAACCTTACACTGAACATGGCCCGATATGCTCTTGGCCGGTTTTTTTAGTATCCGTGAAAATTTCAATTGTCTGTCACGGTTCAACAAGACAGCCTAGTGACAGACGGATAGACAGACAGAGGAGCATTTGTTATCATCAATCAAATCAAAGAATGGTCAGTGACACTTCCATCCCTTTGTCGACTCTTACGACACCCGCGGGAAGATTTGGGGTGGGAATTTACAGCTAATGCCATGCCAGACATCAAGTCCAATATTTACATACTTATAGCCAAATGTATCGGTCCATGTATGTTACTTAATTAGAGCGTAAGAACATTACTGTGTTAGTTATGCAATGTTGAGACGTGGGAGTGTAATGCGAGACCTGTCCGCAGAAATTAGTGTTTGACATGAACATGCAGGTACCAGTGTGGTGTAAGTGGGATAAGGTTTTTGACTGATCTCTGAAATATATAGGTATATAAATATTGATCAAACTATACTCCATGATGAGGATCCTCTAAATGGATCGAAACGTGTTGAGCAATTATCGACTAAAATTATGTGAGTAACCCGTTCGATCAATATTTAAATAAGTTTGAGTCTCACGTTAGTTATAATTCTAAAATATAGATCAAAATTCATTTGACTTTCATAGATATATTAAAAGTTGCCGGAAAAATGGAAAACGAAAGCTCAAGACAGAAAAGGATGGAAGCTATGACAGGACACCGGTCGACTTTTTCGGGGATAATGCAATGTGTTATAAGGCTAAGAGCCTTTAGACTATACCTACTCTAAATATTTTATAAAATAATTTGATTTGTCCAAGAAAGTAGTTAGTTTTATTGTATTATAAAATGCCACTATGTTTTTACTGAAATCGCCACCTCAGTTGATTCCACCGATAATTAGGTATTAATTAACTATTGTGGTCAAGAAATGTTTTGTAACTACACAGTATTTTTTTATTTCTGTGATTAATAAATTTCAATATAAAAGCATTGAGTGTTTTTTTTTTCTTATATTTAGATTTTGTCACTTGCACCACATATTTATTTGTAAGTCACACAGTTTGCAAAATATTTGATTGTAGATAAATAAAACGTGTTGACACTTTACTGTTGTAACATTTCGTACTGGCAATAATAATCTAACTAGTTTGTTATAGTGTTGCTCGCATTAGTATTCAATACCTTAATTGGATAAAAATTGGACCGAGGCACCCATACCGGTATCTTGTTAAAGTGTGTACACACTAATTGCTTAATGAGTACGAACAAAAACTTGAAGCTGGTTCATTTCAAATGCAGTGTGAAGCAGATAATTATAGAGGCGAGAATAAATCCAGTTTTATTAATGAGGTTAAAAACCAAGATCTATATTTGGATAGAGGCATGGTGCATTGCGTTGCATTAGATCCTTAACATATTATAGTTGAGCGTATAACTAAATGTACAGTCAAGGGCAAAAATATTGTACATCACTGTACACTTTTTTACTTATGTCTGGAGCATAAGGTTTAAAATCGTATATATATTTATGCCCCTGACTGTACTTACACAAAACACTAAGAGGACGCAAGTGTGGTATTGGAGAATTAGAAATTTCCTATGAAATATGCCTAAGTTAGAAGCAGTTTTAAATTATAAAATTATCTTTACCGCGAACCTAGGCGAGAATTCGCCAATGATGTTCTAGCATAATTCATTCTAATCTATGGTACCCGCTCGACAGAGTTGGGCATTTCGTAATCAATTCCCGATTACAATATTACTTGATTTTACTTTGTAATGTACTTATGGGTAGCATATTACTTGTAATGTAATGTCGTGAAACGGAATATTACAATGACGTATGAAGGAGTCAGTAATAATCTATAGCATATTAGCATTACTAATACTTTGGAATCAACATGTCGATTCAAAATTACTGGAATCGTTGACCATACTTCTAGATTACTTTTTAATTACTTTAATAATTTTAATATTATTTTCACTCCGAATCGCTAAACTGAAGTGGCAGTGGGCGGGGCACATTGCGCGTAGAACCGATGGCCGTTGGGGCGGGAAGGTTCTTGAGTGGCGGCCGCGTACCGGAAGGCGTAGCGTGGGTAGGCCCCCCACTAGGTGGACCGATGACCTGGTGAAGGTCGCAGGAGTCCGCTGGATGCGGGTGGCGCAGGACCGGTCATTGTGGCAATCTTTGGGGGAGGCCTATGTTCAGCAGTGGACGTCTTTCGGCTGATATGATGATTATGATACAGGTACGTACAGTCGGAATCCGACTGTAGGGTCCATTAGATCCAAGATGGCGACACATTTTTGCAATTTTTGTCATTATACTCGATTTCGACTAATTCACATACGTGGAATCCGAATTTAGTGTCCATTTTAAGATCCAAGATGGCGGCACAATTTTTTTCTTTTTTTTGTCATTTTTGTCATTGTACTCGTTTTCGAATAAAACACATACGTGGAACCCGAATTTAGGGTCCATTTTAAGATCCAAGATGGCGGCACAATTTTTTCTTTTTTTTGTCATTTTTGTCATTGTACTCGTTTTCGACTAAAACACATACGTGGAACCCGAATTTAGGGTTCATTTTAAGATCCAAGATGGCGGCACAATTTTTTTCTTTTTTTTTGTCATTTTTGTCATTGTACTCGTTTTCGACTAAAACACATACGTGGAACCCGAATTTAGGGTCCATTTTAAGATCCAAGATGGCGGCACAATTTTTTCTTTTTTTTTTGTCATTTTTGTCATTGTACTAGTTTTCGACTAATACTCATACGTGGAACCCGAATTTAGGGTCCATTTTAAGATCCAAGATGGCGGCACAATTTTCTTCTCTTTTTTTGTCATTTTTGTCATTATACTCGTTTTCGACTAATACACATACGTGGAACCCGAATTTAGGGTTCATTTTAAGATCCAAGATGGCGGCACATTTTTTTTCTTTTTTTTTGTCATTTTTGTCATTGTACTCGTTTTCGACTAATACCCATACGTGGAACCCGAATTTAGGGTCCATTTTAAGATCCAAGGTGGCGGCACTTTTTTTTTCGTTTTTTTTGTCATTTTTGTCATTGTACTCGTTTTTGACTAAAACACATACGTGGAACCCGAATTCCGGGCTCATTTTAAGATCCAAGATGGCGGCACAATTTTTTTCTTTTTTTTTGTCATTTTTGTCATTGTACTCGTTTTCGACTAATACTCATACGTGGAACCCGAATTTAGGGTCCATTTTAAGATCCAAGATGGCGGCACAATTTTTTTCTTTTTTTTTTGTCATTTTTGTCATTGTACTCGTTTACGACTAATACTCATACGTGGAACCCGAATTAAGGGTCCATTTTAAGATCCAAGATGGCGGCACAATTTTTTTCTTTTTTTTTGTCATTTTTGTCATTGTACTCGTTTACGACTAATACCCATACGTGGAACCCGAATTTAGGGACCATTTTAAGATCCAAGATGGCGGCACAATTTTTTTCTTTTTTTTTGTCATTTTTGTCATTGTACTCGTTTACGACTAATACCCATACGTGGAACCCGAATTTGGGGTCCATTTTAAGATCCAAGATGGCGGCACAATTTTTTCTTTTTTTTGTCATTTTTGTCATTGTACTCGTTTACGACTAATACCCATACGTGGAACCCGAATTTAGGGACCATTTTAAGATCCAAGATGGCGGCACAATTTTTTTCTTTTTTTTTGTCATTTTTGTCATTGTACTCGTTTACGACTAATACCCATACGTGGAACCCGAATTTGGGGTCCATTTTAAGATCCAAGATGGCGGCACAATTTTTTCTTTTTTTTGTCATTTTTGTCATTGTACTCGTTTACGACTAATACCCATACGTGGAACCCGAATTTAGGGACCATTTTAAGATCCAAGATGGCGGCACAATTTTTTTCTTTTTTTTGTCATTTTTGTCATTGTACTCGTTTACGACTAATACCCATACGTGGAACCCGAATTTAGGGACCATTTTAAGATCCAAGATGGCGGCACAATTTTTTTCTTTTTTTTTTGTCATTTTTGTCATTGTACTCGTTTTCGACTAATACACATAGGTGGAACCCGAATTTGGGGTCCATTTTAAGATCCAAGATGGCGGCACAATTTTTTCTTTTTTTTTTGTCATTTTTGTCATTGTACTCGTTTTTGACTAATTTACATACGTGAGACCCGAATTTAGAATCCATTATAAGATCCAAGACGGCAGCGTCTTTTTTTGCATGTTATTGAACTTTTTTTTGCAATTTTCATCATTATACTCGTTTTCGACTAATTCACATACGTGGAACCCGAATTTAGGGTTCATTTGAAGATTCAAGATGGCGACACAATTTTTAGCAATTTTTGTCATACCAGTTTTTGACTAATTCACGCACGTGGAATCCAAATATTCTATTTTCACTAGGTAGGTCCATAGATCCTAGATCTTAAATTGACGATAAATTCGTGTATGTAAGAACGACTACAATGTCAATAATTACAAAAAAAAGAAAAACATTGTACCGCCATCTCGGATGTTAGAATGGACCCGAAAATCGGATTCCACGGATGTGAATTAGTCAGAAACGAGTATAATGACGAAAATTGCAAAATAAAGTTGCCGCCATCTTAGATCTTAGAATGGACCCACAAAAATCGGAATCCACGGGTGCGAATTAGTCAGAAACGAGTATAATGATGAAAATTGGAAAAAAGAGTTGCCGCCATCTTTGATTTTAGAATAGACCCGAAAATCGGATTTCACGGATGCGAATTAGTCAGAAACGAGTATAAAGATGAAAATTGCAATCAAAAAGTTGCCGCCACCTTGGATCTTAGAATGGACCCGAAAATGGGATTCCACGTATGCGAATTAGTCAGAAACGAGTATAATGAAGAAAATTGCAAAAAAAAGTTGCCGCCATCTTGGATCTTAGAATGGACCCGAAAATCGGATTCCACGTATGCGAATTAGTCGGAAACGAGTATAATGATGAAAATTGCTAAAAAAAGTTGCCGCCATCTTGGATCTTAGAATGGACCCGAAAATGGGATTCCACGTATGCGAATTAGTCAGAAACGAGTATAATGAAGAAAATTGCAAAAAAAAGTTGCCGCCATCTTGGATCTTAGAATGGACCCGAAAATCGGATTCCACGTATGCGAATTAGTCGGAAACGAGTATAATGATGAAAATTGCTAAAAAAAGTTGCCGCCATCTTGGATCTTAGAATGGACCCGAAAATCGGATTCCACGTATGCGAATTAGTCGGAAACGAGTATAATGATGAAAATTGCTAAAAAAAGTTGCCGCCATCTTGGATCTTAGAATGGACCCGAAAATCGAATTCCACGTATGCGAATTAGTCAAAAACGAGTATAATGATGAAGATTGCAAAAAAAAATTGCCGCCATTTTGGATCTTAAAAATATACTACATTTTCAGAATACGTTTTTAACATTCATGAAACTGCTAGGATGTCAGATATCAACTAGAATGACATATAAATCAAAAACAATTTCTTTGAGTAATAGTAACAAAATTACTTTGTAAGTAATGCAGATTACAGAAGTACTTGATTACGGTGGATTCAATATTACAGTAGCTGATTACAATACCGATCCCAAAGGAATGGATTACAGGCGTAACCATAGTACAGCATTACAGTAATTTTTATTATACTAGTAATTCATTACTGAGGAATCGTCATTACTGGAATGTAACCCTGTAATTCATTCCAAAAGGAATTGATTACGCCCAACTCTGCCGCTCGAGAACGTAAGTACAATCGTAGATATTGTACTTGTCAAAAAACACTTCTTAAAATACATGTGACAATAACGCAACATTTTTTTAAGAACCATAGTTATACCTAGTTATCCTAGCCATACAAGAGGATCGAGTTTACGTTTTCATCGTTTGTATGAAATTGACGATGAAAACGTAAACGCGGTCGAGACGTTTTTTATAAGTTATTACCTACACTAGGCCCTCAGAAGTAATAGTAGTACTAGTTTTTGTCGTTAACTATCAAAATTGTATCAACCCCTCTGTCTGTAGCCATACCATGACTTTGCAAGTATCGGTAACGTTAGCCCATCGCGCTCGCTCCAATATGCCAGTGTGAGCACGATAGAACGCATTACGTATCGAGTAAAACCTAACGTATCCTTTACTTTTCAACTCGTGTTACCTACTGCTACTGAAATATCTAAAAACGTCTAACAGTAGGGGGCTTGTTCTGAAGACCGAGTGTAGGTCTTTAAAAAACGTCTCGATCGCGTTTACGTTTTCATCGTCAATTTCATACAAAATGACGATGAAAACGTAAACGCGATCCAGACGTTTTATATAAGTTATTACCTACACTCGGCCTTCAGAGTCCCATGAAGTGACTAGTAGTTGAGTGTAGTGATTTTTTCGTCATCGTGTATGGCTAGTAAGTACCTATAACTACCTAACTGTCTTCCAATATTGCAGCACTATTGTTATATATTTACCTATGTATTAACGAAATAATGAATTATATCGTTTAATGCCATCGTTGGCAAATATAGCAACGTGTGTACTTCGTTCCCGAGCAAACGTCGTTTTAATCAAAACTTATTGCAATCACATTGCCTTCGTGATCAATAATCACGCCCACATATTACTGGAACGCGTAGGCGCACAAAGAGTACATTATTTTACAAAGGATTCATACACACGCCAAGATTCAGTGCGTTCATAACTTCGATTGCCAAAACATTCCGATATCAGCGTCAGATTCCATTGAATTCCGCCTGACAAGAATCGGACAGGGGGCATCCTCTTACCGAAATAAATGTCGTTAATAAAGTAATTTCTGAATTTAATTTTATAACCTCCGTTGGCTATAACTTTTTACGGAGCTAAAAGAATTACCGAATTATTACGGTATTTTTTGGCTTCTCTCGTATTTAAAAACACACTTGAAGAGTTAAGGAGCCAGGTTAAACATGTTTGTAACGTGCACAATTAAAATCGTTTGTAAGTAAATTTATTTTAAAATGTACCTAATTATTCGTACTTATTACATAAAAGTGAGGAAAAAAACATTTTAATATATAAAAGTAGTAACTTTAAACTTACTAAAAATATCCCACAAAGCCATATTTTCACGATTGCGTAACTTTCTAAAATTAATTTATTATAAATATCTGCAGTTGCTAGTAGGCAGCCATTTACAAAATCGTGATAACTAGTTAGGCAGTGGTAATTTACACAGATGATATCGACAAATACTAAAAAGTATCAAGGGGAAGCCGAGTGGTGACGGCAGTAAGAATACATTTGTCACCACCCCAACTCCTCCTGCGGGTGTCGTAAGAGTCGACTAAGGGATTGAAGTGTCACTGACCACTATTTGATAAAAGATTGATGATGGGCAGCAGCGTCCTCATAGTGGACATATTACTGCGATCGCCAATCCGCTTGCCCAGCGTGGCAATTATGGGCATTTACCTCCTAGTGCGTTTGTGCGCATGGTTGGTAGGAGAGGCCTACGTCCAGCAGTGGACTATCATTGGCTGATGATGATGATCAATGGGACTCCCATACAACAAACGTGATATTTTATGATAAATCAATAATGATACGGAACCTATCGTGTGCGAGTCCGACTCACACTTGGCTGATTTTTATTTTGTTAGATCAGAAAGCATCTAATTACCCCGATGAACTATCGGCTCCCGCCCAGGGTATATTTCCCGCCGCGCCCGACGGTATCTATCAGTAAGTAGAGGGTGGTCGCGATACAGCATACCGGGAACGGAACAGTCTACAGGTTTGGATCAGTGTCCTTACAATTCGTTGGCGGCCTGAGCTAGCTGTATCGACTGTGTAATTCCTATCCCTTTGACTAAATCATTTAAATCCATACATAAACGGCGAGGTAAAATGAGGTCTACCCGTTTTCGATTTTATTATATTCATGTAAACAGTGGTAGACTATTTTTTGGCCACTGATGCCTAACCTACTACACCAGGGTCGCGTTTTTATAAAGTTACAATTTACAATTTTGCTGTTTGCCTCTCTTTCTAGCCAATATGTGCGTGCGTTAAAGAGGCAAACAGCGAAATTGTAAAATGTAACTTTATAAAACGCGACCCTGGGGGGCTATCATGATCTACTAATGCGATTCAGTTTAGGACCTAAACTGAATCGCGATGTGTCAGTTCTATAGAATAACTGACAAGCCGAACCTAAACTGAATTGCATTTAAGACGTCGTAGTAGCTTCCCTGTTTATCAACAAAATTATAATGTATAAAAGAGGTATTTTGAGGGCAGATAATATATTTATTTAATCGGCTGCCTAACAAAGTAACTATAACGGGTTTACTCATATGGCGTAACTTAAAAATGTGGTAATTCAATATTTACTAATCACTTATCAGACATTTTGAAGATCCAAAAAAAGTTTGTAAGTCCATAGAAATAATGCTGGATAGCCTGACCAAAATGTACTTTTCCAAGAGTTGTATTTTTCTTATATTACATAAATAGATGACACAAAAATAAAAGTTGTAAAAAAAATCATTTTCTTATATCACGTTTTCTAATACGTCCTATACGTAAGAGTAACCAATTATTATTTTTATATTTTAGCTACTGAGTTAAAAATGTTTGCTGTGTTAGTAGTAGCCACTAAATCACACGCTAATAACTAGCTCAGATACGATCTGTGCTTTCAATAACAAACTCAGCCAATTGTACTTACTTGGTGTCTTACTTTAGAAAGCCTCGCAGTTCTTTACCGGTCCGATCGCTATCGACCAGCATGGACAATTTTCTAATTATCCTTTGCTATTACTAAGACATATAATAAAGGTGCTAATGTATAATTTTGTTAATGGAAAATGTATGCTGTGATAGTGGGTATCTAATCAGTAATTAAATACTTATATTCAAACGTTGACAAGGAAAACGACGAGATATGAGATCCGCGTCACAGGAAGAGAATAAATCATTAGGTACTTCCGTCTCTCTCCCTAGACTCCACAGGAAAAACTATTACTGACAATCAAAGTGCCGCGTGTCGACGGCAGTAAGAATACATTTGTCACCACCCCAACTCTTCCCGAGGGTGTCGTAAGAGTCGAGTAAGGGATTAAACAGTCACTAGGTACCTACCTATTTTATTTTTATTTACTGATGATGATGGGCAGTGGACACGCTACTGCGATCGCCAACCCGCTTGCCCAGCGTGGTGATTGTGGGCATTTAGCTCCTATTGCATCCGTACGGATAGACAGTGGGAGAGGCCTTTGTCCAACAGTGGACTGATATAGACTGATGATGATGATGACAATCAAAGTATCATACGAGTATAATTAGGCACATACAAAATTACTTATGTTCATGCAAAAAGTTTCTAGTGTCATGTTTTACAAGGTGTACGGGGTTTATGTACATTTAAAACAGGCGAATGTCTTAATGGACAAAACAACATAGGACGTAACAGGTTTTTAGATTTCTTTTACTGTCAACTAAAATTGTAGGTGTATTCAAAATAGATCAGCCTGCATCTGCAACCGAATGCAACACCATCGAAGTACCTAAGTGCTCGTTGACAGGTCATTTCAAAAGTGGACTTTTTGTTTTGACATTTGTAACAGTACACAGTTTACATTGCTGCTATGGTAAACCTTCGAAAATATATTTTGACGCCATAATTAGGTGTACCTAAACCTAAACTTAACCCTAGATGCACACAGTATCAAAACGGATACGACTAAAATGACACATACCGAAATACCTAATTAATCAATTCAGACTGTCAAACTGAGCAACAGTTCCAATTTGACATCGATTGTTTATATAAGTTATATGAAGGGTAAATTTATTATTATAGAACGACATAGAATGACAAAACAATATAAGGACTTAACTTAATACCTACACTATCTATAAATAAAAAAAATAGCCTAAATCGCCGTCAGTGGGCAAGGTACCCAGCAGTTTATATAAGTCACTTCGGAATTGAAATTTGTGATACCATATGCACCTAAGGGTTAAAACACATCTTCACCGTGCCCAGTGCCTATTCCGTCAGCAAACAACCGAACTAAATAAGTATATTAAGTAATACATGCGTGATGATTTTTTAGCGTCTACAGGACACTTCATAATCACCTAGTTCTAACATAAGTCGATCCGTCCGACCAACGACTGCCACCGACAGGTTTAAAATAGGTTCGATAATAGCCTTCATACCAATCATTCAGTTTATAGATGTCACTGATAATAATGTTAATTAAGGGCACCTTTTTCTCTTTTATTTTTCTAGTAAATGGCTTTTGTCCTACACGCAGCCCTCTAACAAGGGGTATAATTCCCAACGCGTACCGGTCGTGGTGAACTACATAACATACTTCTTGTCAACTGCCTAGCTGATGATTTCGTTAAAGCTAAAATACTCGAAGCATTGCCAGCTTTGATAGTAGAAAAGACCTTTAATCACTAAATCTACTAAAAGCATTCTATTCCATTATAATAGAGCAGGATATTCAAGGAAGTAGGTAGTATTCTCGTCCACTTTATGTTTGTCGCATTGTAAATTTAATATTTCTCTTACAGGGGACATTTAGATTTTAGATACCTTTCAGATAGGTACTTAGATTTACAATACGAATATACCCTTAACAAAAAATCGCCCAAATGCGGGTTCTATTCGCGTGAAAAGGGTTCACGAATATATATTGAGATTTTCTACGAAGTTTTGAAATACTTTATTTTAGGACTATAACTGTAAGGAACCATTTTCTTTGATTTTTGCAAAATATTAAGGCTAGTAGTTTGGAGATCAGGGGGACTGGTGATTTCTTTAAATAACTTCAATAATATGATTTTACTTACAATCACAAAAAATATATATTTAAGGTCCTCACACTAAGCCCTTTCATTTGATATAATTGTCGGGGATACTGCAATACCACGTAACAAAAAAATTCAATTAGGGCCAATTTGAGTGTCAATTGTTTGATATTTGAACTCTATCTGCTTTGGTACAGTCAAGTGCAAAAATAAGTATCGAAAGAATCCGTTCATAAATATGTTACGACGTTCTTATTACACAGAATTAGAGTGCACTGGGACATATTTTTGAACGTTTTTGTATACCCCTTATTTTGTCTTCGACTGTAGTTACGCGGTATTGCAAGAGTAACTATCCCGGACGATATCACATGATACAGTTTGCAAAACTGTTTATTCTAATTTACCCCCAAAAGTAGCCCTCATATTTCAAATTCATTTATTTACGTTCCACGTCCATCGATCGTTAGTTCACTAACTTGCATAATTATGTGTGGCAAATTTCAAATCAATCGGTTCAGTAGTTTCGGAGCAAATCGGGTGCAACAGAGGGACAGATAGGCAGACAGACACACGAGTGATCCTGTAAATAAGGGTTCCGTGTTTTCCTTTTAAGGTACGAATCCTTAAAAATACATCATTTTTGAGTTAATACGTAACTATTTTTGTCTTTGCCGTATCCGTTACCGTTTTACAGTTATATTTTATTACTTTTAATTTAAGGCAATATGCCGTGAAAGTGACACCTACTCATAGTACATTGTAGTAAAATAATATTTTACAAAATATGGAAGGTTGAAACTAGGAACCCTAAAATCAGACTTGCAGGTAGTAATATCAGTTCAATTAGTTTTTGCTATTTCGCGGGAGGCATTCTATTCTTCGTCCACATATCCTCCGTAAGAATGACTCACACTAGACCGTACTGGGCCCCGAACTGCCTGGCCCGACCTGTTAACTGGTTCGCTACTTTAGCACTCGACTCGTTAAGCAAAGTAAATAATTTGTAAGTCCCAATACGCGTGGGCAGCCTCATTATCCCGGCGACATTGTATCTAAGCGCGTAATCGACTCATTGGTGGCCTCATCAATACAATAAGGCCCGAGTCCCGACTAATAACAGCCGATGCAACTAACAAAATAACTAGGTATCATTATATTCAATTTCCGAAATGTTGTCCATTGTCAGCCTCTGTAGGTAGTGAGTCGGTGGGTAGCCTGTCTACAAAGCTGAAGGTTCCGGGTTAGGATCCCGGCGAGGGCATTATTTGTATATTTATCTATCACAAATATTTTGTTCCTTGGTCGTACGTGGCTGTTCATATATATTTAAGTATCTGTATGTAGAAATAATTGTGAAAACACAAATCAAATTATTTATTATCTAAATATTTTGATTTGTACTTTTATTTTTAGTCACACTACTTAATACTATTAAATTATAAATATGTAATAAATATTGGATGTCATATTATACCAAAGAAAAAACGACCAAGATCACCAACGTCCGAGGTGGGAATCGAACCTACGTGCTCAGCTTTCGCGGTTGATGCCTGCACCGCCCGGCCACTATCGGTCTTAGCAACCACCCAAATTTTTATAATTTATCTGTATGTATCTATCTAAATATTATATCGACGCCTGGTACCCACATCACAAGCCTTAATTGAGCTCACCGTGGGACTAGGTCGATTTGTGTAAGCTACCAATCAAGATATTTATTGTTAACTACTGTATAGGTACATAGTAGGATTATTCAAACGAGGCTTTACTCGGATATGATTTGGCAAATTCATCTCTTTCGACCAGGCTTTTTATCACCTGGTTCATAGATAACCCATAAGGTGCTAAAGTAGTACCTCACATTATCGGCCCATTTTAGACCACTGCTGGACATGGGCCTCTTCTGTTACCTATGTGTATGGACGCGTTAGTACCTAATGCCCATAATTGCCACGCTGGCAAGCGGGTGGACGATCGCAGTAGTACTACGTCCACCATGATGACGCTGTTACCCATCACCAATCTTTGTCTCGTTCATGGGTTTCAAATGTTTCAATACTTTCAATAAAAACCTGCATGATGGTAACACATTGTATAAGCCATTGGTTATTACATGCGTTGTTTTTTTATGTTTCAAATGATTGCGCTCACGTTCAGGGTTACTTTTTAACATCCTTTTGCGGTTAAAAACTATTGAGTTCTACGGTTGCGATATCGCTCATAAAATAGAAAAAGCATTTCAAATATATTGAATTTATATTATTTATAAACTAACTACAATTAGGTACATACAAAATAAAATTTTAAAAATGTATAACTCAACTAAAACTAGATAAAATTTAAAATAAAACTATATAAAATCTAAAATAAATCTAAAACAGGCCCCTTTGGCACGGTACCCAGGACGCTGGCAGTATTTCCTCGCTGTATTGTCAAGCTAATGCGTTTAGCGAGGAAGCTGCCAGCCCTTGGGTCTCCGGTGGCGTCTCTGAAATAATTTAAAAACTCTAACTATACACATATATGGCTTATAGTTTAACCCCCTAAACGTCTGCCAACTTAGTAAGCCGCTCGGCTAAGTATTGTTTGTCCCTTACGGGCTTATCAATATGTCTATAAGACGGAAAGGGACAAACAATACTTAGTGGCTTGCTAAGTTAGGAGACGGTTATTAATAAGGGGGTAAATGTCCAGCCAGCTTGCTACGAAGACATGTCCGACTTTTGATTGTTGGACCTGGCAACCATACTCCCAGTATGTATGTCGAATTGTCGATGAGTACGTACCTAACGAATATGCTCTTTGTAAATTTTAAACAATATAATAACTTTTATAATAAGTGTCATCGTGAAACTAAAGGGCGGTCGTGAGCTAGACTTTAACATTATCTCTTGTAAGGAGCACGACTGGTGAGAAAGCTGGCTAAAAATGCAATAAAATAACAAGTTCAAGAAATTTAATTGCTTGGCGTATAAACTCTTAATGATTGAAAGCCATATTTTTAACAAAATTCACATTTCTGATTGACACAATAAATTGTCATACCAGTAATTCAGAAAGTTAATTAATGGTAACTATGCTAATTTACGACACCCACAGGAGGAGTTGGGGTGGTGACAAATGTATTCTTACTGCCGTCACCACACGGCTAATATATTATGGGCATTTACCTCCTAATGCGTCTATACGCATAGCTAATAGGAGAGGCCTACGTCCAGCAGTGGACTATCATAGGCTGATGATGATGATGATGATGCCAATTTAACAAACAAAAGCTTGACAAAGCAGATCCTTTAGAAATAAGTGTAAAAATATTTGACTTTCTATAAATATTAGATGTCATATTTATCTATAATTTATCTATAATTACATACAATACGTACCTACATATTATACCACAGAAAAAAGACTTAGTTCAGAAACGTCCGAGGCGGGATTCGGGATTTCATTTGTTCCACAAAATTTGTTCGTAACCTAGAAACCGGAACACACCAAACTAGAAATACTCAGTGATGGCTGTAACCTTTATCGCGCAGTAGCCCTTGCGGTGTTCAATAGGATGCGTTAATAATTGAAAGAAATGACTTTACTGCCCATCAACGCCCAGAAAAACTTGTGAAAGACGACGTGCCTGCCACGACTCATTGAATCGTAGTTTCTTTTTTTTCTAATAGGTAAGTTTATAGTCTTAGGAATGATATTACAGATATTAAATTTTATTTTGTGAACAAGCAACGAATAAAACTAGTTTTACGTTGTTACTTAGTTCCAAAATCACAAGGCAAATTAAGCTAAATTTTTTGCTATTTAATGCATATTTAATATTCATTCGCCGGCGACACGATCATACGTTCTTCTCCAGTTTTGAAGAATAACCGTCCACCGACAAACGATAGGCTAAATCCAAATATTACCTACTAAATGGATATCTGGTTTGTATGAAAAAGTAGTTAAGGTGATGAAAATGTTACTAATAATTTTATATTTTAACGAAAATAATAAAGCTCCCTGTTTAACGTAATAAAATCAACATAAGTTTAAAATGACCATTTAGGTATTATCTCTCACCACTCACATTATCTCAGATAAATCAAATCTCAAAATCTACAGGCCATAACTATTGGAAGTTTTAACGAGACATCCGACCCATTCGTTCTGGGGATATGTGGTCGAAGCTTCATTTATCTCAACAAAATTTATCCGTGACTAATTACAAACACATGTTCTCACCTGACTGCAATCAGAGACGTAATCTCACGTATAATTGGACGTATTATTAACCATCTAATGATGCTTTTATTTCTACCATTTTCAATTATTTTTTGTGTCAGTAGGCGTGATAGAAGGTTGATCGTTATAGACCAAAGCGATCACACAACTTTTTTTTTCTACACACATTTTTATAGGAGTTATTACTGGCGTCCGCGGCCTTTACATTAGTATGTACGAGTATGTATCTACAGTGATTTCATGTGTAAACTTAGGTAGGTACCTATGTGCAATGCAGTGATAACTAGAAATTAAAAAAAAATGCCTTTAACTATTGCCGGGTTTTTTTTAGTTATTACCTCATAAAACAGGTCCCTTCTAAGCAGTATTGCATCAGAGATACAACCGGGTAAGAAAAACGCCGCATTCTCCAAAGAAATGAGAGACATTAGTTTCCCGACATCTGTAGTTACATAAATAAGTTCCTTTTAGAAAGCTGGAAATCTTTTAACACCGATTGCCCGTGCAATACCGTCCTTACACTGCCATGAATCCTGCGCCCCGTCATTAATAGACTTTCACTGAGGAAATGCAATTTTCTAGAAAACGGTAGCGTGAAGACCAATAGTGTTTCTCTTTTTACCCGTCCGTGGCCGCCGGGGGCTGCGTTACGGCATAATGCTGGCCCTAACTAGGCTTTGAAATAACTACGACCTACATAAGCTATAGAATGTAAATTATTTGCTTTTCTCCAGCAAGCGGACCATGAAGCATCGGCTGAGTAGGTAAGTGAGTAGTGCTCCGTAATGTTATTAACCAAGGTATATTTATTGATACTATAATAGCTTAATAGATAATATGCCCCTGTCCCTGTCCACTACCTGCCATAAGTAGCCGGACATAAGTAGCAATACATCGAGGATATATTTCTTAAGTCGTGAAATTCTTATAGATAATGTTCTTGTGAACTTTTCAATAAACCATGTGAAATTAGGTATTTCACCACACCAACCAGTTTTACTAGTAAATAACTAACATAAAAAATATTAAATAAATATTTATAACACAATCTCCCAAAGCTATCAGTCGGAGTTTCTTATTCTCAGGAAATTTACGAAAACACTCCTGCAATTATGAGAATGTCCTTCACCTTACACATTGCCTGAAGCCATCATACCTATAGGAATAGTGACGAATCTATTTTCGATGTTATTTTGAGTGTCTTTTTTGTTAAATTGTTTTTAAGCGAGGAATCTCTCACTGGAAAATGCATTAAAGGTAACGCCGATCATCTAGTTATGTAGGAACGTACCTATTTATCAACATAAAAAAAACACTAAGCCTAACCGAACCCAATAAAAAAGTTATGTTGTTAATACCAAAATAGTCACAAACATGGTATAGATATAAGTCAATGTTATCCTGACTCAAATAATATATTCCGAAGTTAACTTCATCAGTAATGTGGTTAATCTGTCAGCACATCTCGCACGCTTTTACGCATTCGGAGATGCATTTGCATAATAACCGCGTACCGTATCCGCCGCGATATCCCACATTCCTGCCTCGTCCTTCACCTTTCGCTAAAGGAAAGAACACGACCCGATCTCAGTCCCAAACAATGAAGTAACCTGTCTACTTGCAAAACTTTCCGCGTGCAAATCACGTTTTTGATAGTCTTACAGCTTTGGTGATTTTATCTGGGATTCGTAAAATATCGCGCGGACTAGTTTAGTTTCGACACAAAGTGATAGATAATCAAATGCTAGAGCGGGATCGGCTGACCTTTTGCAGCTGGAAGGGTCAGAGTTTACGTCACTAGCTTCTTGATTTAAGGTCGGTGTTATAAGTGTTATGACTTAATCCTGTCAGGAAAGAATGGTGGGGCGATCTTCAGGCTGGAAGGAAGTTTCGCATTTGTTGTTTCAAGTTTAAATTAAAACGATGATTTCAAACTCATTATCGGCCAAAAATAAAGAACAGCATGATCAAAATTTAATAAACCTAGAGATCAATGGTGGACTCGGATGAAAGTACTAGGCAGGTACATTAGGTACTTATACCTAATCTAAACTCAAGGCAGCTTGTTCGATGGAGTTCCAGGAAAACTATTCGACCCTTCAGTGTTAACAATCACAATGATCACTTTACCAAAAAAAGATACTTAAAGAGCATTAAAGTATTACTTCGACTAAAACCTTCTTAGGCATTTCTTTTAAACTTCTTAACGTCTTTCCGAGGAATTACTGCTAAAGAAATTCATCCTGTCAGAAATTGCATATGTTTTCAAAACCACAAACGTTAATCGTGCAACCTAACCGAAACAATACTCTTGCACTTACCAAACGCTCTTTGTCCGTTAATGCTTTGTGTGCAGTCAAAACTGAGTACAGCAGTACAATAAGATTTGATCCCAATATCTTCGCTTACAGGGTTCTTTACCTATTGATCATCAGTGCCGTAAGGTGTAAAATTCAAATACATTTTCTTGATAATACCTAATGAACTAGCATTTTATTAATAGCCGCGACGATTGGGCAGTCGCGGCGCCTAGCGGGGCGTCCGCAGTTCCGGACACTTGGCGAAATCAATAACGGACAATAAGCTAATGAGTCGATTACGCAAAGCTATTCTTTTGATTGTCAGCTATTGATCTTAAAGATAGAATTAAACGAATAGTAATCTTGTATTTGCTTGTATATTAAAACTATAAAAAAATATATATTGTATTTTTATTACGAGTACTCTTCACAAGATTACAAAATTGAATAGTGCTCGAAGTTGCATCTAAATTATCCTGCCATAATAACTAAGATAAAGAGTAAAGAGCGTCACTATTATTTTTGTTTAACTGAACTGTTTTGTTACCTGAACTAAATTGACTATCTCTGTCCTTTATCTAAAGCACCCATTGTATAATCCAGAGCGTACAATAACATTAACAAGAATTTTATAAAGAGAATAGCCGTACACAAAATTAGCAACATTGCAATTTAACGTTTTTTCTTCGAACTAGGTCTGTAATACCCCACTTTGAAATCTGTCATAAACGTAACAATCGCTTTAGATCTCAACCGTCGCAAAAATGAGAGCAAATAAGTAAAATTTTAACAATGATTGCAACATTGAGATGTATCAATAGAAATTAATGAATGCATCTTAGAAGACAATAGAAGTAATAAACTCAAGGCTGACGCTGCTTAATTTAAATAATAAAATCTTGCAAATTACAAGGCGATGCCTCGATGCAATATTGTCGTAACCTGTAACGAATAATGATAAAGCATTTTAACCACAGGTGTAATGTATCCATAATGTCATGTCAAACATAAAGTACATCCAAATGTCTAACCTTGGAAATGAAGCGCTCATAATGAAGTAAGTACAAATTAATGTTGTTACGAAAATGTGTTAGCATTAGCACGCCCGTATGTCGAAAACCCTTTCTCGATTTTCACATTAGGTACCTCACATGATGCAACAGCTTATTTATCTTAAAATGTTTAAACTCTAATTTGACGATGATAAATCTGAAAATATTGCACCGTAATTTGAGACGTGCGTGTTGTATGTACATAATGATTTGATTTGTTGTTGCATAGTCATCAACAGTTTCATAGATATAATGACCAATATTTACTTAACAAGTGCGTATTCAATAATAGGTAGTTATCTTATCTTTGGGCATTTCCATTTACGGTTGCCTATAATATAACAACTGTATTTAAGAATTTGAAATTTATATATTCAACGAGCTCCTTCGAAGTGAAATACGCGAAAAAAGTTTCATAAAAATGACGTATTTTTTGTACGTCATTTTTCAAGATTAAAAAAGAATGCAAATGAACATAAAAATGGGGACATTTATTTTATTTTATCATCATCATCACCACCAGCCTATGATAGTCTAGTTATTTTATTTATGTACTAGTTAAATAAACATATTCGCTTGCTTTTCCGAATGGAAATAATAATGTAATGTACCTACCTATGCTATTTGTCAATCTAACATAATAATTATAGGCATAATTGCAAATACAGAAATGCCTCTCGAAACATAAATTTGCACCACGATACTGCCATCACTGAATATTTTAGAGGTACTAAGAGCAAGATCAAATCAATCAATGCACACAGAAGAGGCTTGATTGCAAACAATTTGTACATAGTTAAAGACCTGTGTTGAAAATCAAACAGGTCATAATTTTTGTGTCAAGAGGTTAAATTTTGTGTAACAACTTTTGGCAGAGAAAAAAGATGACAAATCAAAATTTTCTATGAGCATTCAACAGTAAGCGCCTACATTTTTTTTAATATGACGCCTTTATTACTCCCAAAAGTTGTTAGACAGAGTACACACTATAATTAGAATGACTAACTTTCGTAACACAATTAACACGATCGTGATTTTTGTTTTAAGGCCTTAATTATGTAATTTTTTTTGCAAATGAGCCAAGAGTTATCTTATCTGCTTTATCGCTACCTAATTCGGGTTTCTCCCTCTTTCTCATTCTCTCTCTCTCTCTGCACTAATAAGCGCAGTCAAAGAATGTACCGATGTGCAGGGAGTACGTGATTAGTTTTCAATATTTTGGGTAGGAAGTATGGACAGACGGGTATCGAGCGTATCGAATAACCAGATTCGGGAATTTATCGAGCATCCTCTCTCCGATTTAAGAGGCATCCCGCGGCTACCGTTATCGGGTTCCATCGACGGATGGACGAACGCTTCATAGATACGCTCCACCGTTCCCATTATTCCTATACACAAACACTTACACCATCCGTATTAAGGTACATTCTCGTTCATACGTGTTTCTTGATGTTGTCGGAACCATAAAGTGCCTACGGACAGGATCCGTGATGCACCTGTCCACTATAATACCTTGTTAATCCTATAACAATAGATACGTCAAAATCTGGACAAAGGTAATAATAATTTTTATTTAGTGAGTCTTCATGTCATAATAGGAATTAAATGGGAGTTCCCGTTATGTATTTCTTATTATCGTCTTTCTTGTACTTACACACAGTTTGCTTAAATCTTTTATCTTTTATTGTGAGTGTTTATGCGCCTTTGTGTTTAAAACCCGAAACGGCAGCCGAAATCGGTTCAATGGTTGAGCCCAAAATAGGAAGATTTACAAGCTAAGTGTTTCGACAAAAAACTTTAAAATTCCAGTCTGGTTTTTCGGCGGTCTTGAGGAGAGTTTATTGAACTTTGAAAAACGCAACCAAGCGAGGAAAGATCGATGCATTGTCCCTTTAATTCAATTTTATATTTTTGTGATATAATGACAGAACAAGTTTAAAAACATGACGTTATCTAGATGCAAGTCTCAATCGATTCACGTCACTTATGTTGTAGAGTATGTAAAACGTGACACCTCTTTTGTCAACAGACAAGAATTGTTGTTAAAAATATTGAGGTATATTTTTCAACTAAAAGCTACTAATTATACAAAGTTTATAAAATGTTTGTATACATCATCAGCCTATTTCAGTCTACTGCTGGACATGGGCCTCTTCTAGTAAAGTCAAGTGCAAAAATAAGTATCGAAAGAATCCACTCTATATGTTACTCCATATGTTACCACGTTCTTATTAAGTTCTTATTACACAGAATTAAGGAGCATTTAGGCCAAACGAGCATTCGCTCATTCTATTCCCCACTCTACGAAATTCGTTCGTTACACAAAACGTGATTCGTCGAAATTCGTTGATTTCGTAGAGTGGGGGATAGAATGAGCGAATGCTCGTTTGGCCTAAAGGCACCTTTAGAGTGCACTGGGACATATTTTTGAACATTTTTGTATACACCTTATTTTGTCTTTGACTGTACCTGCGCGAATGGTTGTATTAGGAGCCAATGCCCATAATCGCCACGCTGGGCAAGCGGATTGCCCATCGCAATAGTATGTCCACAATGATGACGCTGCTACCCGTCATCAATCTTCAATAAATGTGTAATGTAACACTTCAATCTCTTAGTCGACTCTTACAACACCCACGGGAAGAGTTGGGCACAAAATCTTGGGTGTCAAAACCATCCTCGCATCGAACCTATCTAGAAATAAATTGTCAGTTGATAAATTTGCTATTCTGCAGTCTGATGTAAATTTCAGAGCCAAATTGTAGTAATGACCATTTTATGAAGTAGGTAAGTCGGTTACGTCAAGATCTTCTCTAAGGCGAACTTCGAATTAATACCCTTTTGTGATAAGTTATACCTACGGTTTTACCACATTTTTAGGTTTTACCTGATTAGCCTTTTTCCATGAATATAACCACCACGACCACCACGTCTAACTACAGCGTGTACTTTATCTAACCCGGCACTTAACAGTTACATACTCAACGTTGCCATACTACATTACGAGTTTAGAAGGAGGCGAATTGCTCCAATATTGCGGACAATGCAAAATATCCCTAAATAGTAGGTATCCCTACCTCGCACTCGCGGCGAATTTGACCAGTAGGCTTGTGATACTTCATGGTACCGTGTTTAATCGTTTGTCGTTGTTGCCGTCAGGTTCTAACAAGTATGTAAGTGCGAAAGTGATGCGTTGCACGATAAATAGATAAAACGGGACCATCATAAGCCACCTGTGAAGAGACAGATGCGTTATGCCGCAATATTTCAGAAATTGTAGAGAATGTGAAGTTTAAGTTCTTGCCTTTACTGTATTATTACACTTTTAGTACATAATAAACATTTTAATACTAGTGTCAGTAATATATATTACCAATAAACGGTTTTAAAGGTGGGTAATAATCGCATAACCATATTTAGTGTAGAAACCACATAAATCAGCGTTTCATAATGACCACGTATTTTGATATCTTTATCGTATCTGTATTGAAGTAATAGCGTAAAATCGTGCACTTGTGGACTACGCGTGTAATAAATAGACATTATTAATTATCGCTATTTGGAATATTAATAGGTAACTGTCCAATTCGGCTTTAAACAGTTTATTGTGGGTGCGCTAAATGGCTCCTTAGTATCTATTATATTCAATACCTATTGAAACGATGAGGGCACTTAATTTTATGAACATTAAACGATATGATAAATAATATGGCGTTGTACAATATACATTTAACGCCTGTAACTTTGACATGACTGTAACTGAAACCACGTGGGTTGTACGATCAGCCAATTTGTTCAAGTTACAAATTCCAATACACATTGCAATTGTATAGTAATTGTATATACATAAAATTGTAGATAAGGCGAATAGCTTGATTGACTATGAGTGCAGACTAACCAGAAATAAAATATGTTTTTCCCCACACTAGCTCGGAAACACCTACTTCCCTCACTAATTTCAGTGAGGAAAGTTGCATTTTAATCACTTGTGAGGGAAGTAAATTGACAGATGAACCGTGAAACGTTCAAACCCATGGAACGTCAAACGCTGATATGGCTATGATTCGCTGATTATTTTTTGAGGGACACCATGAAAATTCTATCATACAACAGATTATTTCATTTATTCAAGATAATAAATTCGATTTTTAGTATTTCATTAAAACCTATCGCAAAATCTTGTCATATTGGACAAAAACCAGATACTTAGTATACTTTTACATTCAGAACGCAACCCGCTAACACTGACGTCTTGTACGTCAATGTTGCCAACTTATAAAAAAATACTCGAATGTACAGTTTTGTAAGGAAAGTTTCCTATGTAATAATATATCTTACCAAAAAGTAGGCAATTGAAGTTTATCTCACACATTTTTTAAAATAATTGAGGTTTTAGCTGCCGGATACAGATTTTATACTTAAACATCATAGACATTTAGACAATTTAATTAATGTAGGTAGGTTTTATTGTAATATAAAAAACTGATTTGTTGCATTGATTTTTTTTTTATATTGTTTGTTGCTTCCTCGCTTTAGTGTGGGGAAAAATGTTGTGTTACACATGGGAGCAACGTTTGTTTAATTATCGTGCCTTGAAACCCTCGCAACGTCCGAGATGCCATAGTTGAACCACGAGCGAAGCGAGTGGTTTAAAAAATTGGCACGATTATTAAACAACCACTTTCCTCCCTTGTACAACAAATAAATATTGTTTAGTTTTTACACTTTTTACTATTCCTAACTTACCTCTACTAAACATATTGCGAAAACACAAATCAAATTATTTATTAACTAAATATTTTGATTTGTACTTTTAATTTTTCTCCAGTAGTCACACTACTTAATACTATATAAATTATAAATATTAGATGTCATATACCAAAGAAAAATGACCAAGATCACCTATGTACGAGGTGGGGATCGAACCCACGTACTCAGCCTTCGCGGCTGATGCCTTTACCCCTCGGCCACTCGGTCTTAGCAACCACCGGTCAAATTTCTCGGGTATATGCAATCCCTTACAAGGCTAGGCGCCTTTGACCATTCTCTAAGGGCAAGCACTAACTACATGCCTGCACCTCCTATTAGAATACTTTACAGTTTTCTGGAATAGCTAGAGAGAGAGATGGTGCTGCCATCTATTGAACATATTGCGAAAACACAAATCAAATTATTTATTAACTAAATATTTTGATTTGTACTTTTAATTTTTCTCCAGTAGTCACACTACTTAATACTATATAAATTATAAATATTAGATGTCATATACCAAAGAAAAACGACCAAGATCACCTATGTCCGAGGTGGGGATCGAGAAATTTGACCGGTGGTTGCTAAGACCGAGTGGCCGAGGGGTACAGGCATCAGCCGCGAAAGCTGAGTACGTGGGTTCGATCCCCACCTCGGACATAGGTGATCTTGGTCGTTTTTCTTTGGTATATGACATCTAATATTTATAATTTATATAGTATTAAGTAGTGTGACTACTGGAGAAAAATTAAAAGTACAAATCAAAATATTTAGTTAATAAATAATTTGATTTGTGTTTTCGCAATATGTTCAATAGATGGCAGCACCATCTCTCTCTAGCTATTCTGGAAAACTGTAAAGTATTCTAATAGGAGGTGCAGGCATGTAGTTAGTGCTTGCCCTTAGAGAATGGTCAAAGGCGCCTAGCCTTGTAAGGGATTGCATATACCCGAGAAATTTGACCGGTGGTTGCTAAGACCGAGTGGCCGAGGGGTACAGGCATCAGCCGCGAAAGCTGAGTACGTGGGTTCGATCCCCACCTCGGACATAGGTGATCTTGGTCGTTTTTCTTTGGTATATGACATCTAATATTTATAATTTACCTCTACTAGTTTGTATTTGCAAATACTTTATATAAGCTTATTAAGCTATTTGTAAGTTTTGTAGGATGCGAACTTGAATGTACCGTCTACATATATTACGATATCAATCTTGACAAATACATGTTCAATTGTTCATACGCATTATGAGCAATGATACCAGCGATTAATTCAACTGTTATTTGTTAATCAACGTTGATCGTGTTAATGTATAGCGACAACTTACTTTGACATGAAACGCCGCGCCCGTGATTAAATGATAATTATAATTACTACACAATTATAAGTATTATAACCACTCATTACTCGTACATGTTTTTTTAATTATTTTCGAATACCAACTAGAATATTTAAATATTGATGTAGGTGTACATCTTCCTTTAAATAAATGTACCTTGTTAATACATTAATGATAAAATATATTTTACAATGCATGATGTGCTCGAAAAGTGCGTTTTCTGTGATGCAAAATCGTGCGGAAT
Organism: Thaumatotibia leucotreta; assembly: GCA_025490895.1. Classification (NCBI taxonomy): domain Eukaryota; kingdom Metazoa; phylum Arthropoda; class Insecta; order Lepidoptera; family Tortricidae; genus Thaumatotibia; species Thaumatotibia leucotreta. Next base: position 48,482 of record JALPQI010004911.1, on the reverse strand, counting down.
GTACAGAACTCGACTATCTTATGAATTCAATGTTATGTCTTCAAGACGAAGCATTTCAGTAAGACAGGTTAAGATTTTTTTTTAACCCAACAGCTACTTTTCCTACGGCAAAAATCGTTGGAATCCAGACAATTATTTCAAAAATTTATAAACTATACTCAATCAAAGACTAATTACTTAACGTAGGACACAATACCGCCATAAGCGTGATGTTTCAGTCCAACTTATAGATTGCATGTTTCAATATTTTCTACTATTGAATATGTATACTCATTAACGTCATTACGTAATTTGCACGTTATGAAAATTTAGATATTTCCTGTGCTATAAAATAACTAACAATTCCTATATAAAATGTGTTGAACAACATTCCAGCACCTTGTAATGAGCGGATGTCGAGAATCGATAGCGAAATTGTGGGCATATTTTATAATTTAAATCTACCTCACGCTACAAACTCCTTTACTTTCAGACCACCAAGGTATCTATTTGTTTGGCTTGGAAACCTTTTATTGAGAACGTAACTTTTAGTTTGATTTTCGCTTACAAAGTAGTCCCTATTACATTAGGAATAGGAACTAGGATAATGTGTTTGATGGGTTTATGGAAAATGCTCAACTGGCGCCATGCCAGTACCAGAGCTGGTACCGATACTATCTAAGGACGGAATACTGCACTATTTAAATTTTTACTTAGTAACAAAGCTTCTGGCTTGCGTTGCAGTTCCAGCTGAAATGCTTCTAAGCTGTGCTACTTTAACTTTATTTTATGTTACATTGTTTCTTTGTATTTCTATACAGTAACGGTAACATTAAATTCTTATTAAGTACTACGAGTACATAGATTCTTTTCTTGGTCATTATTTATTTAGCATCTTTAGTTTCATACGGTTATTTGTCACCTATATTTTGGTCGTTTTTAAAAATATTGTACGTAATTAAGGGCTTAATTAAGATCGCTTCCTTTGTGTTACGAAAGTCATACAAACTATATGAAGGGTCCACGGAAAGAACATGTTTATTCGTTTTAGAAATCAGGGCAAATCTGCACCGTAATATATTATAAGTAAGACTAGACATGTTATTTCCGTGGACCATTCATATGGGCGACTTTGTAACAAAAAAAGTGTCAGTGAGTAAAATTTTGACAGATTTATTTTTAGGATTGTAATTATTTTCGTTTGAAACGCTATAAATTGCACTAACTAAAATCTATATTAGGCTAGATAACGGAGACTGTAGGCGAATAAACTAAAACGAAATGTGAGGGTTTTAGTAAAACCGACCAAGTGAGATTTACACGCGTGAAAAGGGTGCCTTGCGTTCACGAATATTGAGATTTCTATGATATCTTAACATACTATAGAGTTTTTATAGGTTTTCCTGTCAGCTATACGTAAGGAATTACCTGTATTTTTTTTCTAAATATTAATTCCTGGGGCCCATTTCTCGAACGCTTGTAACTTGTAATACAAGTGAAAGTCTCTTTTTAACACTATTCATTTGTTAATTCATTCATTATTCATTCATTTACTTCCGCTTGTATTACAAGTTACAAGCTTACGAGAAATAGGCCCCAGTAGTTTCGGAGATCAGCGAGCCGGAATGGTAATTCTCGGCCTATTTTTTTAAAATAATTTACTATACAGTCATATAAAAAAACATAATTAATATCCTTACATCCTCCCTTACATTACATATATCACATGATAAAATTTGTGAAACTTATTATCAAATTTTCTAATTTACCCCCAAAGGCAGCTCTCTTATTTCAAATTAATTTATTTAAGTTCCACGTCCATCGTTGACTGATAAAATTGTATACAGACAGACAGACACGCCAGTGATCCCATAAAGCCCCTACGAACCCCTTTTTTTCTTGAGGTACGGAACCCTAAAAACGTCCCACTTTGTCGCTTTTACATTTATACGGATTAAATCAATTAAATGTCTAAGCGCTCTTATGACAAGAAACAAAGTGGGACGTTTTTACTAAGCCGCTCACAAATACTACCTAATGTATAGATACTAGCCAAATCATAGAATTAAAATTTTTATCCTATCAGTTTTCCAAAAATAAAGGATATATTATTCTGAATACTAAGAAATAATTTATATTCTTTAAGCTGTTTGCGAGTAAATAATAAATATTGTTTTCCAAATAATTGCTTTCAGTCTCAAGGCGAAATAAGAGTGGCGTCCCTTGTAGAGCAAACGAGCGGCCGATCTGCTGCGATGTGTACTTTTGTCCCAGGTTAGGGTTGCCACGCCTTTTTATATGTTATTATCTACACTCGGCCTTCTGATGGCCGACATTTTGCTATCCTAATTGTCGGGACTAATTTGTAGTGGTCCGGCTTGTCCGGCTTTTGCGATTAAACCCACTCAGATCCACGGATACGATATCACACGAAATATATAATAAAGCAAGGGTTTTTGGACCAAGTATCCTGTTTTTACGAAGTCATGGCCAGCGTTTAGAATTTATAAACTGACAACCCTACCGGTGCATGGAATGTTATGAAGTTTTATATCACACTAACATTGTGTAGGTTAAAATATTGGAAGTTTGTTGCTCAGTCGCGAAAGGACAGCCTGAATTAGGTATTCGTGTACCTATTCTTGTTTGAAATTGTTGGCTAGTCTAGAGTAGGCTTGTCGTCGTTATATTTGTGTAATAATCTATAAAATAATGATATGCATGACCGATTTGTAACCTATGTTTGAATAGTACATTACGAATAAATTATATACAAGTGCGAATAAAATGAAGTTCGAAACGAGTAGCGACAAATTAAAACACGAAGAAAAGGAGTCATTTTCGCACGTTTATCTTTTGTTTTCAGTACAGATGGCTCTCCGAAGTTACGACCTGACAAAAAATTAACCACTTCTCGCACTAGTGCGAAAAAAATTCCAACTGTACTGAAAAACAACATTTTGAAATCAGGATGCTTAGCGAAGTTGCCAATCGCTAGCGCTTAGTAGCGTATCGTAGTTTTCCCTCTCTGTCACTCTTTCATATTAGTGCGACAAAGACAGTTAGCTGCCTTTCGTTTACAATTGACGATTAAGCGCTAACGATTGGCAACTTGGCTAACCACCCAGTCACTTTTCCAGCTTTTAATTTCGCAAACGTCAATCAAACGTGACGGGAAAATTATTCATAGAATGTCGTCTTCAAAAAATCTATTTGCATAATATAGTTACCTACTCATATATTTTATTACTTGTGTAGGTGTATATTTTATTTAAATCTCATATACCTATTTTGTTATTATTGTTACAAAATTTTAAAAGCTTTTTAATAAAACTCAATTCAATGATGTTTGTATTTTCTGAATCCAGAATGAATTTATTATTATTATATATTTATTGGTGGTATTTCTGTTAATTGCTATCCCTTGCCTGCACTTGGGTTCAGCAAACACTTAGCGACAAACATAATAATTAAATATGATGATCGCAAACTCGCTGCACTCTCTACAGCCGTGACCCACATACACTGGAAGGGTTAAGTTACCATTTACTTGCAGTTCCTGGATTACGTCACGGTTTAAAAATCGAGCGAGATGTAGGTACAAGGTCGTACTAAGTAAAGTAATACTTATATGATTCGAAATGAATAATGGAATTGTTATTTATGAAATTATGATACAAGTGTTGAAAGTGGTTATTTTCTGAACAGGTGTCGGTGATCTTAAAACATGAACGAAGTAAATGTAAAACCATTTAGACCTTGCAAAATTCATTCCCGCACAGGTGCAGAAAAATTACACTTTCCATGCATAAGGTTAATCTTAAAAAGCGCATTTTCGAAGCAATATGCATCATAAACGTAATTTCATTTGCTATAAAAATTGTTCCACTATTTTATTAAGGTCGGTACTAGTTTTACAAAGTTCGCTTGATTTTATTATTACAAACTGTATGATTAGGATTATGTATAATCTTCCAAATACTCTGAAATTATACTTACTTATAAAAATTTGAACTACACAGAGAAGAATTAAAACGAAAGGATTTTATCTTTGACTTGGAGTTTTCGAAAATAATCCGAGTAAATTAAACTCATTTAAAATCAACTGGGTCTAACCACTGGATTCGAGAACTTAAAATTCAAAAGAATAATTAGAAAACACTTTATTAATACTTTCATGGTGGCACACTGTTTCATAGACAGAAGTTTCATAGAATTTCGTTTCACAGAAATTTGTTCATATATTATTTGGATCATATACTTTCTGTTCCAATATTATTGTTTCATAGACTATTCAATTGCTTAAAACATATTTCACAGACATTCAGTTCCATGTATATTGCTATCTAACTTTTTTACTTTACAAAGTAACCAAACACTAGAATTACATTTCATGTATTTTTGTTTTGTAGGCACTGATTTCATAGATTGTTGTTTTATAGTTACTAGTTTATATAATATTTAGTTCCACTATTTACTTTATTGCATATACGAGTATAGTAATAATTATTCTTACCTAATGAGTCATATTTCATGTATTTTTGTTTCGTAGACACAGATTCGCCCTCCCTTTAAAAAAAACCAAACTGCTACCAGTAAAAGTAGGTAGGTTGTAAGCAAAGTAGGTTAGGTTAGGTTAGTTAGCCTTTCAATACGTTCTAGCTTCGAAACCTAACCAATCCAAGTAATAAATCAGGGTAAAACCGACTTGGATTGGTTAGGTTTCCAGCGTAGTTTCCCGGATAAAGAAAATACCTACTTACTTTTAATTAATTGTTTACGTATCGTCATCCCTGCGAAACCAAAAAAGGGGGGAAGGAGGGGGCGAAGCCCCCCACAAGGGGGGCTCGGGGGCGGAGCCCCCCGCATTAAAAAAATAACAAATTTGTACCCCCCCTACTCTAACCTGGATAGGTTCGTTAGGTACCTTTTATCCCTTAGAGCAGAAATAGAAGCCCCGCGCAGCGGGGCTTCGTCGACCGGTTCCAAGGTCTAAATCGCTTACTAAAATTCTTTGGACAAAGGTATTTGTATAATGATATGTAATGATAATTCTATAGTTTTATTATGACTGAATAAAAAATATGTAGTTTGATATAATGACAAACAACATTCTATTAATATTCAGTTTTTGAAGCAACTGTTACAGATACTAAATACTATACGAATTAATAATATTTGATTGAATACGCTATGAAATGAAATTCTAGGAACTACATATCTGAACAATAAAAATATACAAAACCAGATTCTACAATTTAAGAGCTCTGAAAAATAATCATTCTATGAAATGAAAATACAAGAAACATTTTCTATGAACCAATATTCTGTGAAAATGTTGTCTATGAAACAACGTACAACCTACTTTCATACTATCAAAAGTTCGTTATATTTAAATATAACTTCAATAAAACTTTTAATTAAACGAACTTTATTAATTATACCAAGTATGCAAAATAAATCCATCGATGCCTCCTCACAATTTATAAAGTACATCGCATAATTTTTAAGGTGGCACGTAGTTATTTCACACCAACGCAAGATTCCAAAGTAAAATGTGTTAATTAACGTCAAATTAGACTGCTCCTCGCTCTTGACATTCACACACTTAACTAGCATCAAGCTTTAAGTAAACATTTTACTCACAAAGTCACAACTTAGCTCATTACGCTCGCTAGGTTCTATATTTTTACTACGTGTGTATCCCATCAATCGCTAGCATCTGCATTTATATTCTATACATCTCACTCGCACCAGTAAGCGATGAGGAAGATGTATAAAATGTAAGATATGCAATGCGGGCGCTCACTAACTGCCTTGGCCAACTAGAGGTAAGGATACTGATGTCTGATTAATAATCCACATTCGCAAAGAAATCTTGCACCGGAGGCGAGGTGCTAGTTAGTGCTTGATCGGTCGATCAAACCTAAGGTAGATACGGATCTACATATTTCAAAAAACGTATAGGTAGATACCTAACTATTTTATGTCGTATGTCTTGTCTTATTTCACTGGCATCCATATACTACGGTAGCCGGTCACCAGGCATGTGTGCTTATTTACGACCGTCGCATTATAAAACAAGTAGTTTATGCATACAACGTCAATAAAGATATAATTAAGTACCTCCATTACTTACATACAATTTGTTTGTAAGTAATGCAATTTGCTGTTTACTTCTGTATCTAGAAACCTTATTCGCTAGAGCAACGAATGGCTAATTTCAAAATTTTTGTAGTTTGGTCGGAATGTTTTTCTTTACCGAAAGAGACTGATAAATAATCAATTATATTTCGCATTCAATCTTCCATAAATTCGAATCGGAGTCCAAATCCCCAGCTTAAATACCAACACCTCTTTGTATGATTTGAAAGAGGCGTTAACATAGAAATAAACGAGAACTAGTTTACGAGTATTTAGCGTTATCAATTCAAAACTTCATGTCTAACTTTATTGTAATCTACAATTTGAACTCATTATTTCCCTGTAAAACGCAGCGCAAGATCAGGTTTATATTGTTTCAAAGTTTTCAATACTTAAACTCGATTTATGGTTTCCTACAGGTAATAAGCTCGCAAGTGAGAACTAGCAATTTGAGCGTTCTAAAATAACGCGAGATCGCTTCTACTCTATTTTTATCGCATCGGATCCAATTTACGGCTTATATTTCAATCAGTATAGATAGCAATAAATATTTGTATTGCTCGTGTATGGCATCTACGTACTATATACCCGAGTTACCATCATATCGGGTGTGGCCTGTTATGGGAATAAAAAATCAATCTGTCAACTGTACTTGTCACGATAAACCACTTATGTTCGCAATTTTCGAACTAAGTTTTTTGTGTTAACTATACGTAGTTTATATTTAGTTTTTCGACGAAGTAATGTAATATTTATAGAGTAAAAAAGAAGCATAGGTAGCATATCTAATTTAAACTAAACTGTAGTTTAAAATATGTAGTTAATCAAAAGTTAACAGCCTTACATTTTCAAGAAACGTGCAATTCAATATTGCTTCTCTGAAACTTTGAGTGGTCTAGTTATTTTCCAAGTAATCTTATAATGACTCCGCCACTGTATTGTTAAACGAATTTTAAATATTTTAATATTTCAGTACCTTAAGTAGACCTATGATGGTCGCACTTTAATCGATTATGTAGCAGCAGAAAAAATCCACCTATCTGCGAAGAATCCTGGAAATCTTTGGCCACATTTCCAGTTAATCTGAAGACAACCTGTAGCAACTGATGGTTCTTGGGAAGATCGATGAAATGAAGTCGAGAAGTCAGCTCTATCAGGTGGTCCAAGTACGTTTAACCCTGAAATCCAATCTCCGTCATTGCCTGCATAGTGAACCCTAAGTTTATAAAGTCGTCGAACGAAGTTCCTTCAAACTAAGTGCCAGATGAAGATAACTTAACATATTGTCCTAAACACTATAACTTCTAGTTATACGAAAAATGTCAAAGAAGTTCAGCTACAGTAGACTCCTGGGTAATATAGTAAACTAGGTACTATATTACACTAGTTGTATCCAAAATAATTAATTAGCTAGGGAACGTATTGAACGAGAGATTTTCTCCCGGAACAAAGTGACGAAATTTTCTCCTTACTCGATGTCTATCAAAACATCTGTCATTGCTCCAGTCATCGTGCAACTGATACCAAAAAGCTTGACCAGAGGGCCTGCCGTGAAACACGATCGAAGTTTCCTCCCTTTCACACATACGTACGTATTTGCAAGTGCAACAGAGAGGCAACATGTCGATCGTGGTTCGTGATAGACCTTCAGCCAGAACAGAAGCTTGCACGATTATAAAGCACCGTAAATTATTTATTAGTGTCAGAGATATCATAACATGTGACACGCACTTTAATGTCATATCAATCTCAGTCACGACCGGCAACAATTGCATGCCTTCTGTGAAGCCACAGAACTCAGAGAAATACAGCGTACCACTTACAGTTACAATTATGTAAATATTTTTTACAAAATTAATTACAAACTAGTAACAAAATTCGTTTAAATTAATATTGAATTTTTTAATGACCAGTGATAGCACTGGTCGCTTAAAACTAACAATAAATGTCAAAACAATACAATTTGTCACAAAATTGATAGGCGATTCAGTTAAAGTGAAATTGTCGGTGATTATTTGTAGCAACAACAACATTTATTTTCATGTCAATAGTTCAGTATTATAATTATAAAAACAACATGTTTTTATTAAATTTTTTTTTTATTATGAAATAAAAAAATAATGTTATTTGTAGATACACAATAGGTCGATTTGCAAAAGTATGTCTTGTATCCGAAATTAATTTTCTCGCCTAAGGCAAGGGTAGGCACAAAAACGAAAAAACAGTTCTTTATGAATTAGGCCCTAAAATCGCTAATTTATTTAAATAGCTTCATCGAACTAAATAATCAAACTTTGCAAATCATGTAAGTTATTAAGTTCCGTTTGTCATTACAATATAAACACTTAAAATTACAAGTCTTACAACTTTACCACATTAGCTTGCTGTCAGAAACGGAGTTTTTGTTGTACGAAATGGATAAGCTGTTCCAATATAGCTGCGGTCAAAGATTACCGTTCAGCTACTGTACACTCATTAGTGACCAACTGACCACGCAATAACGCGTAATGGTTTATGCAACGCTTTAAAAATACAAATTAGCCATTTAGTGTTATCTGTGAACTCGTTTGAAGCGACTGACACCTAATATATATAATTGAGGAGATAAATACGTCTGGATGTGGTTTTAGTTCATGTTGGATTTTAACATTAGAAATATTGGACTACTTACTTTATTATAGATATACAGGGTGGAACGGAACGACGATCTTTCCCACTACCGACCGAGTCTACCAACCATTACGATGAATTTTCAGTATAGTACCAACATCGAAATAAAAAAAAATTAAGCCCTCATACAAAGTGACTGATTAGTTAGAGCTCAATAGTATGGAAAAGTAAATTTTCCATGTACGTTTTCGATGTTGGTCCTTTGCTGAAAATTCATCGTAATGGTTGGTAGAGTTGGTTGGTAGCGGTAAAGATTGTCGTTCCGTTCCACCCTGTATAATGCCGCTTAAGTATTGTTTGTCCCTTTCTGTCTTAGAAATATTTCTAAAAAACCGAAAGGGACAAATTATACTTATCGGCTTACTAAGATAGATACAGGAGTAATAACAGATTTAAGTTTGATGTAACCCGTCATGTAAAACTAATATAGGTACTCACTCATAATGACGCTAATTCTGCAACAGCACAGTAAATCAAAAACCTTTCCAAACACTATACCTATTTCATATTATTAAATTGCCTATCAGCTTTTTTGTCCATATTTTATTCGTACTGTTGATATTTACCGAAAACATGCCTTAAAATTTCACCGGTGTGCTTTCGCTTTGTGTATGCAAAGCGATCAGTCACATGCATTAAGATATAGAATCGACAGACAATAGAACAAGTTCTCGTATTGCCCCAACCTCAAGTTCACGTTCAGACCGACGACTTCTGTGATTTGTTGTAACCAAGGTCTGCTTTTGGACTTAATCCGTTGACATTGAACAGATTTGATACGCTTATGAGTCAAATAAAAGTTGCCTTAGCTACTACTCGTAGCCTCGTTGCCTTAGATATTTACTCGTACCCTTCTCAGATAGGCAGTAGCCGCGGCCGAAAACGTGAATCTTAGTAACTTAATTAATTGACAATAATAGATTATGTCACAAAGAATCAGAATGATATATTTCCGACGAGGGCGTTCATTGAAGCCCGAATGAAGCGATGGATTCCACAATAGAATTATATACGTAGTGAGGGATTGAAGCGTTAACCTAAGACGAAAATAATGTCGATGCGTGTGACGTGTGACACAATACTACTATTCACATCACCTATGAGAAAAATCAGAGATATATTTGATATTATTCATAATCGATTATACACGCACTATTTATTTTTAAATTTAATACTTAAGAATTTTGGCAACAAAGGACAAAAAAGTGCCGCTTTGTTCCCTCCTATTAGGGAAGAAATTACCCATTTTAGAATAAGTGGTATGAAACAGAAAAAATAAATAACCGTTGAAAAAGTAGCATTCTTCGTTAAAATTATCGTTAATTACATAATTACTTTTGCCTTTCAGCCGTTGTCAATGCTTTTAATGGTATTTGTTTTACTCGGCTTTTTTTTATTGTAATAGTGATCCTACTATACCAACTGAATCCGGAGGGCCACAAGGCTGTTCAATAAAAAATGTGCGTGTAAAATGTGATGTTTGGTACTTCCAGCGCATAGAGGCGCAAGATTACAGACATAGATCCACGATCACTTTCTCCGATGAACCGATACGTCCCACGTTACTATTCGTCAATCTTCTGACAGGTGCTGTATCTATATTAGAGACCATTAAGTATTTAACTCGATACCGTTTAATGTTCGATCATAGTTTAATTACTATTTCTAATTTGTCTGTGGCCGAGACGCTAATGGTTGAATTATAGCAATTACAGTTAGTCTAAAAGCACGAGAAATTACTGTGCTTATATCAGTTGTACTTGAGCTCTGCTACTCACACGCAGGTGAAACACGTAGAGCACCTTATTCGGTGTCGCAATACTTACTGAAGAATTCGAAGACATGGTGTAACCATAACCGCCCCGTTGTGTCGCGTGGGGTTTTAAGTATTTACTACTTTTAATAGTCACGTATATGTATTGATATTATGCATAATGCGGATCCTATAAGACTGAGTTCGGTGGAATCGGTGGAGGTTTGACTTTGACGCCTTTCGTTCCAACTGGCGATTGCTGAAGAGAGATTGAAGGATGGGTGGAAGAAAGAGAAGGAAGCTTCGGCCTTCGCAATGGAAAAATGTTATAATATTATAATGTAGTTACATATACTTAGTGGTTTTTATTTTGCAAATTCTGATAGCAAAAAAAGCTGACATACCCTCCTGCCGCCCAGAGGCCTATTAAAAGGTCTCCTGAAACAAAAGAAATGATATTCTATTTCCTACACAATTCATTCAAATTTCACTGGCATATTTTATTGTCTGGGCGGCAGGAGGCTATTTGAATATAATTAGTTAATAAAAGACTTTCCTGTATTTTTACAACCTGGATGAATAAATCTTAAACAAGATTGCGCTTCAGTTTATGTTCCCTATTACAGCACATAATAATATTTTGACAGCATGCTGGCATTTATAGCAGAGCTGGGTGAAACTGTTAAAGCCGTCGATCGGGGTCGTAAAAGTAGCTCTGCAGTATTAGAAAATAAACTATACGCATATTTTATTCTCAAGGGTGCATACTGGGCGGCCTGTGAAGCTTTTACTAGATTATTGGTATTATAGAAAGCAATTAGTACATCACTTAGGCTGGGAAGAAGAGGCAGGCGAGCAGGGTCTGATAGTTATGAGGCTGGCAACCTGATTTCTCGCGCAGGTGTATATTGAGGGTGGGCCCTGTAATATGAGAAAAAAATTAAACGGTAGATTATTAAGTATCACTTTTTTTTGTCCAAATATAGTCTACGTGCGCGTATTAAACGTATACTTTAAAATAAGCTTTGACTTATCAGCTAGGATCACGTAGTGAAAGGATACCTCGAGCTGATATTTGGTATACCTCAATTTGCTGTTTATACGGCTTAATATGATGCGAATATGTTGGTGTTGCAGGAGACCTCATGTGCCCATCGCTTGTGACTCGTCTAATCCCCTAATTCATAAACGTTTGCTAAGTTGACAAGCCGCTTAACTATTGTTTGTCCCTTTCGGTCTTATAGACATATTGATAAGATCGAAAGGGACAAACAATACTTAGCAGCTTTTATAAACAGGGGGTTAATGTTCAATATTTACCAGTGCTATAGTAAGTACCTACTCCATTCATGTTGTGAACAAATTGGTCAAAACTATATAGGTACTAAACGTGTGGTAACGGCAGTAAGAATACCTACATTTATCACTACCCCAACTCCTCCTGCGGGTGTCGTAAGAGTCGACTAAGCGATTGAAGTGTCACTGACTATTATTTGATAAAAGATTGATCATGGGCATTTACCTCCTAATGCATCATCATAGTGGACACATTACTGCGATCGCCAATCCGCTTGCCCAGCGTGGCGATTATGGGCATTTACCTCCTAATGCGTATATACGCATAGTTAATAGGAGAGGCCTACGTTCAGCAGAGGACTATCATAGGCTGATGATGTGATGATGTGATGTTATGTGAACCAAAATAGGAAATACTCTCCGTTTTGCGATCGCACCTCCTTTATAGTATTAAATGATACTTGGGTTACTCAAACTGTTTAACTTGAATATATTTGCGTATACTGGGTCCCTAGCGTACGCAGTACGCACGCTTGCTTAGTATTAGGGTGCGGCTCCACTGAGGCGGAGAGGAGCGGAGATGTGCAAAATTGGCCAATGAGACCGCATGACAGTGTTTCGCATTTTGAATTTGTCATAATATGTAATAATAATTGGTCAATTTTGCACATCTCCGCTCCTCTCCGCCTCAATGGAGCCGCACCCTTAAAATCTGCCGCACGCGCCCGCACCAGTTAGCGCGTTTTATACAATTTCTTGTTAGACAAGCGTCCGTTCTGGATAATCTGCGTCAGCTAGCGTAGGTCCTTAGAAACAGAAATGTATTTCTTCTTTTTATAACTATTTCAAAATTGTATAGGAATGTTGCTTCCAATCTAATATACTTAATATAATTACATAACACCATGTTACAAGTACTATCGTATTACACAAAATGTGTGGCATATTACACTGGTGGCTAATTAGGTTATCTCGGTTCATAAAGCACGAGCTACGGGCAAGGTGCGCACACACAAGGTTGCGGTGAGCTTACTATTCCAATCGATTACCGAGCTCCACACTTTGAAAAATAGAAGATGTCAAGTTTGTGTACAGTACGGGTATTTGCTTTCAAGTATCGAGGCATAGAGCAAGTGTAGCTGAAGGCTTATGATCGTTCCGTGTTGTCGTTGTTGCCGTCACGTTCTAACAAGTAAGCAATAAACGGTAAACGCGTGACCATTACGCCGCGGCCACGACATTGGTCTAAGGCGACCGGCTTAGCGGAAAACCATGCTTCCTCTCGTACCCATATCGGCATCCCGCTCCAACTCATGGATTCGCTCGCCGCTGGTCGCCTTATGCCGCGGCCACGACATTGGTCTAAGGCGACCGGCTTAGCGGAAAACCATACGTGCCTAGAGGGAGTACCCTTATCGGCTTCCCGCTCCAACTCATGGATTCGCTCACCGCTGGTCGCCTTAAACCAGTGTCGTGGCCAGGCCGTTAGACCAATGTCGTGGCCGGGCCTTAATAAGCCACCTCTATTGGATACGCATAGCCATAATACTCGTAAGCCATCAACCATCTCGTGGCAAGCACACAGTAGCGGTACCATGAGGTGCCGCCGCGTAATTGACACGGACTTTCTTTCTATCTGGCTCGCTCCCGTGAATACGCGACTGCAAGCGGGATGGATAGAAAGTAAGTAAGGTCCGACCGAGATCTCGGTCTCGGTCTCGGTCTCGGCTAAAAATCGAGCCGAGATGTCCCTCTCAGCTCTCGGCCAAAAATGGCCGGGACTCTCGGCCGTGGCCGAGATTCGTAATGACTTGTAATTGGCGAGCTTGACGCCATCCCGCGAACTTACTGCGATTTTATTGGTGTCATATTGACATGTACTGACTTCAATTTAACTTTAAAATGAACGGAAGGAATAATTTACAGTAAGCGACCCCTATCATACTATCGATAAAAATACCTAAAATTCGAATACCGGTTTGTGGGGTACCTACATAAAAAAACAAAAAAAGAAATATCCAAAGAAAATTGCTGTATTTAGTTTGACATTGGACTTACTATAGGTATTTGCTAAGGTTTTTTATGTAATTTATACGTTTTTTATCCTTTCTACCAAGTCTCTGTCTCGGTCTCGGCCGAGAATCAAATTTATTCTCGGTCTCGGTCTCGGTCTCTGCCGAGACTAAAATATGGGTCTCGGTCGGACCTTAAAAGTAAGCGTTAACGGTGGCAGCTCATGGTTAACACAGGTCATACATGAACTGGTTAGACAATAATGCAGTGTTAGCGATGAGAACACGGGGCCAGTAACCTAGTCCGAAGGAATCGGATCGGTTACATGCGTTGGGTTGTTACATCAACTGATAGCTGGTAAGGCTATAATACAGCTGCATTAAAGTTCTAATTAAATATGTCAGTTTTATTGTATGATCCGCGGCGTAATTCGGTACTAGGTATTTATGTCATTACAAACACAAAATTGTAACAGCCGCAGTAATAATCCCAAAAATGTACTCCCACCATTTACTTTGACATCATCGTCATCATCATCATCAGCCTATGATAGTCCACTGCTGGACGTAGGCCTCTCCTATTAACTAAGCTTATAAACGCATTAGGAGGTAAATGCCCATAATCGCCACGCTGGACAAGCGGATTGGCGATCGCAGTAATGTATCCACTATGATGACGCTGTTGCCCATCATCAATCTTTTATCAAATAGTGGTCAGTAACACTTCAATCCCTCAGTCGACTCTTACGACACCCGCAGGAGGAGTTGGGGTGGTGACAAATGTATTCTTACTGCCGTCTTCACACGGCTAGCACTAACAGTAAGTGTTAAAGTAAATGGTGATCATTCTCAATGCTCAGAAGAATTTTGATGGTTTGAAATGAGACGTAAAAGTCAGGAAGTACAAAAAAGCCTCATCCGTTTCAGTTATGTCAATGGAAATGATGCAACTGTCGGCAAATGTCTTTGACTGTAGATTACATATCTTTTATTATGTCCTATGATAGACATATACGTCACAATCAAGTTTGAGTTCGACTAAGTCATGCGTGAATCTCAATGACCGATTGAAACGAGACAAACACGAGCAATTAGAAGAAACTAGTAATCGTTTAATCTGAGTCGAGAGATGAAAGTGGGAGATAGTGTCAGTGGACAGTGGCAAAGTATAGTAAGTATAGAATTATGGTTTTTCAGTTAACACGATTTTATCAATTGGTTTTACTGTATTAAAAATCGTTTTCGTTTTTTTTCATACAATTTCGCACTCTTTGGTACAAATTTACTTTTACTTTGTTTCGTATTAAAACTAGTATAAACATCAAAAGCACAAAAAGCTCTTTTTACTAAAATTTCGCAGGATTTGTTACAAATGTTTGACTGATGAACCAATTAAAAAAAGGCTCGTATATATTCCAACGATAATTTACAGACATCAGACTGTCTGTCATGAAATAAATGATGACTTGAAATGAAAAACTAGCCTATGTGGCATTTATGTAAATATAATTCTTAATATTACCTGTAAGTCCATGATTAGTGTAGATTGAATTATCGTCAGAGGTGTGACTCCACGCCATATATTTTTTGTGTAGGTACAGGGACCATTAACCCAGTAGGTAGCAAAAAACACCCATTAATCTCAAATTTGTTTACATCCGTCACTCATCCATCGTAAGACGGGTAGCTATAAATAATTTATTGGTTACAAGACAGGTCTACTGCTTAGACTTTGATTGAACAGATGGCAAGACGATTCGCACTTATATAAAAGCAAAAGCTGTTTGAGCGGATAAAGAAGTAGGTAATAGCAATTACATTACTTATGGAAATATAATACCTTTTAATTTGATGACGCACTTATGATTTACGAGACAGGTCATAAAGCACTCAAATTAATATTATAGCTTAGCATAACCTTTAGACATAACATAAGTTAATGAAGACTGAACTTACCTACACTTAAATTGGCAATTAAACATTTTATCAAATCTGAAATCGTGTGCAGTATCTAACATTCAGTGTTAAAGATAATTTACATTAGCGTTAATGACTAAGGTTAGGTACCATAAAGGCTTAAGATGAATGTTTTCAAATATGTTTTAATTAGGCATCAAAAACCATTATTACGTAAGCAAGAATTTATGAAATGGGATTTTTTTTTACAGATGTCGTCATATATCAAAGAAAAATACCAAGTCCATCGGCATCGGTCCTATTGCTTGCCCTTAGAGAATGGGCATTGGCGCCTGGTAGTAATGAGCAATTTCAGCCTTGGTACCAATAAAATCATGATGCAAAACGTGTTTAAATACGGTAATAGTGAAAAAATATATATTTTCTAAGATTTATGAGACGAGTAATTTTGCCATCCGGCCTAGTATCATCGGTTGCATCGACGTCGCTTGCACAGCGGCGTATTCTACATGTCATACCGCTGTCGCTGGATGCATCGTGACTGCGATACCATCCGCCTCTTCGTCCGTTTCATTACCAAGTTCACTTTCGATACATTTTTTAACGTGTTTAGATGAAAGTTACTTTTGCAAAAACTCCTTGGTCAGGTCATTGACCTAACTGATCCGATCACTCACAACGAATATTTTATTGCTCGAGTTTTAGTTCTGCCAGTTGTGGTTTTCATAATATATTAATAACAACGATACACTAAGACGAATTAATAGTTATAAATTGAATGAAAATTGCCAATGAACTGAACCTTAATCGTATTTTATATTTCTGATTCAGGTATGTATGTATGATTCAGGTATATACAAATTACCAAATATTTGTACAGGAAGTAGCAACATCCTTTACCTAGGTTCCTCAATGTAGAATACGCGAAAATATGACTCGAATTGCCAATTACAAAACGGAAACCAAGCTGTTCTATACTTCCGTTTGGCAAGTAGCTACGTAAAAGTAGGTAGATACAATTTAGTTCCTCAATAATAAAATAACATACATTTCTCTGATTAAATCATTGGCTTTAAAAAGTCACGTCATTGTAATCATGGAAAGTTATGCGCATTACGTCTGTTCTGATATTCAATTTGTTATAGTTGGTCCCAAACTACAACAATACAATTCGTTTCATTCGTATCCTTTGTTTGATAAATATCTGTTTATAAACACAATGTTCATACCTACGTCTAGATTATTTTGTGACAAAAAATTAATAAATATGCTAAGTGTGAGAACAATAGTTGCAAGGATAGTATCGCCCGTAGCATGAGGTTTGCATATCATGTTGAAGATATATCATCAATGAGTTTGAGTAGGTACCTACGCAAATTCCTTATTACCTACGTTTAGCTTTCACCTTCTCAGCCATCTCTGATTCGTTAAATTCTATAATTGACGTGGTATGTCGTGACATCAGAGCGCACTTGACCTTTTTGTTTGAATATAGTGACAAAGCTATAAATAAAGACTTAATCACTTTCTTTGACGGTTTGTCGTCGTAAAGAGGAGTCAACTTTTATAGCCTAAGCAATTTCATACCAATGATGAAAAATGCATACAGCGAGGTCTCGACTTTATGAAACAAAAGGCGGTCACAAGTTTCACTCGTTTCTACAATAATTGAAAACTTGATGAAGACGGAAACATAATTCATATATAAACAAAAGGTATGTTTCTACGTTTGACAACGGCGTAATAAACTATCTGCGTAAGATATATTCTACAGCCAAACGCATTCAAAGTCCAAGCGCTCATGGAAATAGATGTTATTGAGAAATTTATGCGTTTTGAAGCGACTGATAAACATAGCGCATGGTTATGGCGTCATGGATGCACTGAGATGCAAGATAGCGAGTCGATAGCCATCGCATCCTCTCATTCCGCACGTGCAGCGCCCGTGAGCGCGGCGCCGGCGCCGGCGCAGCCCCGCCGGCCACGTCTGGAGCCTCCCGATTTATCACCTATATCTCCACATCAGCCTATACACCTGTAACCGATTTAATACGGGCGCGGAACAAGAGACCATCACATTTATTACGCAACTCCTTGCCAATTACTTACAACGACTATTCGCTTCTAACTGTCCGTCGCACGCAATCAATTTATCGACGCGCTCTTGAACTTGTTTTGCTGCTATCAGTAGCGAAACATCATTACGATTGTTCACGCTCCGTCGAATCGGAATCGCTGTGATCTCATCGCAACAGTTCCCGATTATGACGTGAAATTTCTCCGGACACGACCTTGAGTCTGCACTTGTTGCAAACTTTCTCATAACTCGTGGAGTGACATTCGTATCAGTATCACGCGTTAGACAGTATCTGCAGATCGTATGTCCGGCAGTGCGCGGGCGACGGAGAAACTGACTACCCTGTCCGATCAATATTAGTCGGACACCGGCGGAGCTTGTCGGCTCCGAGCGTGACACCCGGACACTTCCCCAGTGAAAACAGAAACTCATTAGAGCTTTTAACGACATGTATACGAGGCGCAGGCGCGATCGATGCGACGCTATCGCCGAGCCGTAATCTGAAAGTGCGACGCGAATCACTCTCGCGCCTGAAGAATATATCAAGACAATTGAGTTCGAGTTAACGACAACCTTTTATGGTGTAAGGGCAGTGAAATATGTTTGAAATGCCTTGTTACTGTTAGCTTTGCGAAATTTGCTACCCGTACTCAACATCAACCGTGCGTTCATGACACCGAATCACGGATATATCACGCTCTTACATTATACAGTCAGCAGCCACAGTCTGCTGGCCTAACACTGATTGGAGAAAATTATTATATTACTGCTATTTGCTATATTTACGTAAGTGACCTAATTTAGCTGTGTTTTTATTCAATTAATTTTTTTAGTGTTTCGTATCTCAAAAGGAAATAAACCGAACCCTTATAGGAAAACTCGCGTGTCTTTCTATCTGTATGTCCCTCTGTTACAACGGATTTGCTCCGAAACTACTGATTGAGTTGAAATTTGCATATGTATGTAAGTTGGTGATCCAACGATGGACGTAGAACGCAAAAAAATAATTTTAAATATCCTTATATTTAATTAGCTACTTTTGAGGGGTAAATTATAAAGTTATAAAAAAAGTTTTGTAAAAATGTGTCATTTGATAATATCAAATGAAAGGGCTTAGAGTGAGCTGTGTGAGGATTTTAAATATATTTTATGACCGTAAGGCAAACAATAAAAAAATAAGCAAAAATTACCATTCCGAGTCTAACTCGCTCTTGGCCGGTTTTATTATTTGCGAATACCTAATCATACTTACTGTCATAAGTTCATAACTGTATAAATACAGACCCAGGGATCGGAACCGGTTTTTTAGAAAAACCTCGATATAGCTAAATATTTTAAAATGTTTTACGCTCTTTATGTAGTGTTCAAAATTTTATGTAATTATTAACATCAAATTTTTCAATTACACCATTAACAAAAAAATTATAAACCGAAGAACGAAAAAGAATGGAATTCGAATCGTTCTTTTGTATGGAGAAAAAACCGCTATCCGATCCCTGTACAGACCTACTTACTCAAATCGTCCATTTTCGTAAGATTCTTAACTTCTACTTGCCTTCTCTTCGTTTGTTTTGGCTTTATTATAAGAGTAGGTAGATACCTGTAGTACCTATTATCCACCTACATACATCATCTACTGTTTCACATTAGTATCATTATAACTTACTTCCAAAGTTATTATCTCCTTACTACACATGTAACTCGGTATCGTTTACAAGTGTCAGCTGAGTCAGAAAAGATGTTAAATATGTGCCCTGGACTGGAACAACTTTCGCAGAACTACCGCACATGCACGCCTACGTGCTATTGGATAACATTCGTAATAACATATCTACATATATTTAGGTAGGCAGATACTTGTAACTAAATAACAACTAGGTACCTATAGTCCACAAGTTGCAGAACATTCTCAAAATTGCAGGAATATACTCAGTTGGACCATGGGCAATTTTGTATGGAGCCTGGTCCTGAAACCAACAGAGCTGAAACTTAAGTCATTGAATAGATCTTTAAATCTACTTTATTTCATTGTATGGGCACAAAGCCGAATTCCATTGCAGAACTGAGGTATTCATATTTAAATCAGGTAAGTTTTCTTCTAAAATATAACGCCGCTGTTGCAAAACCAAACGGCGTCCTTCTATTGCCATGTTTTCATATTATGATGATAAGTAAAACACGATATTCAACAAGAAATGACACCGAACGAACATAATTAATGGAAATGTCGATATTCCTACATTATTTTTTTAATTAGGTTTGTTCAATACCTACCCCCCAAAATCAAATAAACTCTGAATGAATTTATCGTAGCTCGTACTCACCACGACTAAAATACGAAATATCTTAGTTCTGCAATGGAATTTGACTTTGTGCCCATATAATGAAATAAAGTAGATTTTAAGACCTGTTTATTGACATAACTCTCAATGCTGTTGGTTTCAGGACCATTTTGACGCATGGTCCTTTCCGAAAGTTTTCATGAGAATTTAAGGGTGAGTTCGAAGTCGGTAGCGCGAAAAACCTTAAATTTGTGCTAGTCATGTAAAGTGTAAAGTTAATTGATTTCGAAGACGATATCTCAAGTTCCGGCTACTCATCCAATTCTAAAAGTTTCATAACCATAAGATCGCATCTCGTCTAATATCCCGCGTTAGCATACGTATAGGTGAAACCCGACTGCTTTGCTGTACAGTCAAGTGCAAAAATAAGTATCGAAGGAATCCGCTCATAAATATGTTACGACGTACTTATTACATAGAATTAGAGTGCACTGGGACATATTTTTGAACATTTTTGTAAACACCTTATTTTGTCTTTGACTGTGCGTGAGCTCACCTCTGCGCGAGTTTAGGGAATCGCCTTTATTTGCTTGCGGAGCTACGCCTAAGGACATCAAGGTAAGCCGTCTTGATATCCTATTCTAAATTCTTTCTTAATTCCTAATTTTTAACATTATCTAAATCACACAAAGTTAGCTAAAACATAAACTTTTTTCGTTTTACAGTCCACTATCCTTTCGTTTTCGTTCATTATTTTTGGTTCTTTGAGAATGTTTCCATGAGAAGTTATTTAAAAGTGTTATGATGAAGAAAAAATTGAATTTCACAATTGAGTAAAAAGGCATAAAATATACCTTAAAATGCATGTATACAGGGTGGCTGGTAAGTAGACCGACAAACTTGAAAGGTGTATTCCTGAACACATTTTGAGGCTATAATGTCATATGAACTTTTCTGGATTCGGCTTAGTTTAAGAGATAATGACATGTTATACAAAAAACTATTTTCATCACAAGTCATTGAAAAGTGCCTGTACGATTAAAATTCTTACACTAGTAATTTACATCTCGACATACACACTGATTAAAGTTAGAGAAAATGAGGAAAAGTTTCAGAAAAATGATCAACAAAAAAAAATTACAAAAACCCTGAAAAAAAAATTCTTTCCCTACAATTTATTACTGGTCATGTACAAAAAAAATCAAAACATCATAAAACAGAATTAAAAATTCTTTTTTTTCGATAACCAAATGACATATGACACATTTTTTTTTACTTCTTTTGTTATCAAAAATGCATTGGTAAAGTCTGTCGGTATACTCATTCCCACCCTGTATACAACAGTTTTGGCATGATTAGATTGCTTGTAAAATTTAAATTGTCGAGAACATTCTCTATAGAAGTTTCCCAACTTATGAAACTTCTCCTCGGTACATTGCTAATTGGAACTCTAGGCCACTTAGGACTCAGGAACCATATCAAAGTAATGTTATGAATAAGACTGTAAGAAACCAGTTACTACTTGCCATTCTAGTGTGACCTGGGGCTCCAATTGATGAATGTACCTACGTCATCATTACCATCATCATATCAGCCGAAAGACGTCCACTGCGGAACATAGGCCTCCCCCAAAGATTGCCACAATGACCGGTCCTGTGCCACCCGCATCCAGCGGACTCCTGCGACCTTCACCAGCTCATCAGTCCACCTTGTGGGGGGCCTACCCGCGCTGCGCCTTCCGATACGTTGGCCGCCACTCGAGAACCTTCCTGCCCCACCGGCCAACGGTTCTACGCGCAATGTGCCCCGCCCACTGCCACTTCAGTTTGGCGATTCGGAGAGCTATTTCGGTTACTTTGGTTCTGCTGTGGATGGTCTCATTTTTAATCCGATCTCGCAGAGAGACTACTTGCATAGCCCTCTCCGTTGCCCTTTACGTACGTATATTTACCTAAATGTATTAAGCATAAGCTGTTTAGCTCAGTTAATAATCATACCTACTTACTAATATAATAATATTTTGACAGCAAACGACTCGGTAAAGTATAGTTAGGTAACTCCTGTGTAAAATATGTGGGTTCATACTAAATTTCAATGTAAATAATAGAGGAACATGTAGACACGGCTCTCAGCGAAAACCATAAAAATGTATTTTCAGCCAGGACCGTATTCAGAATTTTCAGAAATAAAATAATATTTATAAGTAAAATCTAATGTAGGTCCTCGAGGTTCGAACCTTGCTGAAGGGTTCCCATGATAGGTTGCGTTAATATTACTTTCATATTCTCGTACAGTTGCAGATGGCAGAATAAGGGCCTCAAATAAAACAATACTTATTTTACTATCAAAGTTTATTATTTTATTGTAAATCTTACATCTATGGGCTACATAAAATTTAAACATCAATATTTACAATTTCATGAATCAGTCGTAGCTCTAATGCGAGGCGTAAACATTAATAATATGCGAGTTATTTACAGGGAATACTGAATTTATTTACAAATAGTTACTTACAAATATCGGGTGTTCCAGAAAGTATAAGCACAAGCTTAAGATGACATAACACCTTTTTTTCTTAACTATTACAATGATTATTATAAAATAATAATTTTACACTAATTAAACCACACATTTTGTTCAGATACCATTTTGACATCGTCAATTGTAAGCGAGAGATCGCACCTTGGATCGAACACTTAACATTAGCTTCTGCACAGATTTGTCTCCAATGACTTTCGAGGCTTTCGACCAGTTTCTTTTGAAAGCCTCGATAGAATCTGCAGGCTTAACGTTTTTCCTAAGATATGCCTTAGTAAGAGCCCAAAAAGTTTCAATTGGTCTGGCTTCCGGGCAGTTCGGCGGATTCATCTCCTTAGGCACATATTCAACTCCATTGTCTCTATACCAAGATAACGTAGTCTTGGCGTAATGCACTGATGCCAGATCTGGCCAAAACAAAACAGGACCATCATGCTCACGGATCATGTGCAACAATCGCCGATTCAAGCACTCCGAGATGTAGGTATCAGCCTTCATTGTTTGTGTAGTGACAAATGGTTTCGATAACTTCCCGCACTCGCAGATGGCCTGCCAAACCATTGCTTTCTTGCTGAATTTTTCAACAAAAATGGATTTTTCGGCATCATCGATATCCTGATTTTGACGTACAGTATAAAATTGCTGACCTGGAAGCATCTTATAGTCAAATTTGATGTAGGTTTCATCGTCCATAATAACGCAAGCCGATTTTCGACACAATAGGCTATCATAAAATTTTCTCGCCCTAGGTTTCACGCATGCGGCTTGTTTAGCAGTTCGTTTGGGTTTCTTCTGTTTTTTTAGGGTCTTTAATCCAATTCTTCCCTTGGCACGTTGGACATTGCTAGCCGACGTTTGCAGTTTTTTGGCCACATCCCTAACAGACAAGTCTTTTTTTCTAGCGAACACTTGAGCAATCTTGCGGTCTAATTTTAAATCTACAGGCCCCCTTTTTCTACCAGGTTTTGGTGCATCGTGAAAGCTTAAATCCTCACCGTACTTCCGAATAGCCGTACGCACGGCTCCGATGCTAACTCCTTCAGATTTCGCCAACTGTTTTAGCGTGATGTTAGGAATTGTACACCATTTGTGCACAATCTCCTTTCGCTTTTCTGGAGAAATCCCCCGCATTTCGTATATTTGACACACAATCTTCGCAAAAAATGTTAATAATTGTAGGAAATTAAGCTACTGACAATGACATATAAGTTTTTTTTTCTAGTTAGTGTTAAAAACAAAAAAGGTAGCGACACAAAGTTGTGCTTATACTTTCTGGAACACCCGATATAATTAAGTAAATTAATGTCTAAGGCGATACATAAAATACAAATGAGCTTTGATGGGTTTGGAATCAGATATGGACTTACTGGTTGCAAACATTCAACATCTAAGTATGTACCCGTGTCCTGCTTACCTTCTTGTGTAAAAAATGTCATGGAATCTACTTAAAAGTATTAAACTGTTAAGTCATTATTATGAAATGCAGGATCTGAGTTTGAATTCAAACGAACATAACTTGTTTGCCCGATCTTGACGCAGCAGTTCTGACATACTCGTACTATGCTTTCTTACACACTTTGTAAAAGATACGCCAACGACTCCTGCTAATCGTGCTATATCTTCATATTTTTACAATTCTCAGAAAGTGCGCTTTTTAATTATTAAGAATAAACTTAAGCACAAAAGGTGACACTTTTTTGCACGATGCAGGAATGAATTTTCAGAGTAGTAGATACGGTCTAGTTGCAGAGATTGTATTTTTTTATAATTGTATCTAAATGTAGCACTGGTATCATAAATAACTAATATATGTTGGCATAATAGTCTATACGTATGCCATTTTTCATTTATCGATAAATAACATTTCCACAAATATCAACGCCTAATGTATCGAGCGCTCGTGACCTCAGATATATAAGTTTATGTCTTCTTGTAGTGCCTCAATTACACCTATTGTAGGGTACCGTAATCGGGGCCTGCGAGTCACGCTCGATCCACACGACCCGCACCCCTAGAAAGCCTCGCTCAATACTCTCAATACAACTTACAATTGCAATTTGCATTAACTAGTAAACGTATGATAAATATGCAAGTATGATAACCTTACTCGGCTGTTCTTTGTAACAAAGAGCTATTTTCTGATAAAAGTTCTGAAAAACTGAAACAGCATGGACCAAAAGTGCTCAAGTAATCATACCTCATCAGCTTGTAAGTAATAATCTAATAATATACACCTATTTGAGTTTGAAGTTATAAGTTTTTCAATTGTGCGAATAATATTTTAGCTCGTACAATATATGTAAAGCACAATGCTTAGGTAATATAATAAAATGTCTATAAATGTAGGTACTTTAGATACAGATATATGTAATCATCCATCACATAAAACTGCCAAGAAAAAAACGATATATACAGCCTGTGGCGCAATTAGAAAATGTCAATGAAATACATAATGTAACAGTATAGGTACAATGTATACGTAAACATTAAGAAAACAAAGCTCGTTAGAAAACATAAAATGTTTTTGTTACAGTAAAAAAAACTAGCGTATCTAGATATCTAACATAGATTGACCAGTTTTTAAACCAATCATCATTAAGGCACATCTCAAGTCATTATAATGGAACGATTTACTGAACTGCCCAGCATTCTTGCAACTTCAACAGGAAAATAATACTTTGCTGACAAATGCTGATCCCACCACACAGGTTCAAGATACTTTACCTAATAAGGTTTACCGAAATAAGGCATCCGGTTTCAGTCCTCGCGTAGTGGCAAGAATTCGGTGAGAATTTCGGTATAATAACTACCTATACTAGACGCCAAAAAACCCAGTCACAGTGGATCATAAATATGAATTACACACTTACCTACGTGTATGTATACATCAGCGTAAATCTGGAATGTACAATTATAGCAATTCCCCAGAGCAATTGTTGTGACAGCCTAATTATTGAGATAAACGTTGACGTGCTTATCCTACACTTGTAATGGAGGGTGTAACTATTACCGTCTCAGATAAATATGCCTTATATGTATAAATATAGGTATGTATGATACTCAGGATAGAGGATACTGAGCATGGCCCGACATGCTCTTGGCCGGTTATTTAATGATATGAATGATATCTTTGACAACTGCTGATGCGTTGGCAGAAAGCAAGTCAATATTTATCGAAGATTAAAACTTGATATTTCGTTATCATAAATGTTATTATTCATATCTGTCCATGTGTCAATTGTTCATAAAGCCCACTTTAATTTATGCGGCGAATAAGTTCGTTTTATAGATTATCGATTAAGAAAACAATTAACTAATATTTAAAATCACTGTGGCGAGGTTATTACTCGTACCTACTTATAATAATTTAATTATATATTTATGGGAAACATCTCATTTCACGGTGACATGCTCTTGTTAAATATTACTCTTATTTTATTTACAAACAAAACAGTCTCCATGGCTTAAGTAATAAATATTTTAATCAATAATCCTATTTTAAATGCTGAGCGATGGCCTTTTCTTCCGTACACTCTTGCTGTTTTTGCCAAATATTGTACCAATTACCTGTTAAAAGAAAATACATTTCATCAGTTCAAAAGGAAATTTTTTGATGTGGTGCAGAGCCCAATCCAAAACGTATCCTGATCGTGCAATTCCTTACTCAAGTATCTACTGACATTCCAACTAGTGAGTTCTGAACGGAACTATATTGAACGGATCACAAAATTTCACGTTTTAAGCATATTTTTTTTTAAATATCAAAAATATTGCACATCGACAAAAACAGGGTCTAGTCATATTTTGCTCTAATCAGGATTACCTGCCTCCTTTTTCACCCCGTTCGAAAGAGACTTCAGCACTCGCAACTGTTTGAGACTGCAAGCATCGTACCAGGCGCTGACTCCATGTTAATGTAACTTACTTTGAAGGCAGAAAATGCAACAAGCTTGCACCGGACCGAAAACAACAGTGCGCGCGCCTCCCGCATCGCTGTTGCAATGCGAATGCCACAGCCACGCATTATTCCTCGTATTTGAACTTACTTTACGAGTAGAGACAGCTTGTGCTGGAACAATGCAAGCGTGCGTACCACGGGCATGGTATTGCGTATGTGGGCACCGTACCCGCGCACTACTCACGCGGAACTTACTTTAGAGACCGAATAAGCAGCCAGCTTGCGTCTGGGCGAGGGCAGTAACAGCGCGAGCGCACGCGCCTCGCGCAGCAGCGCGTGGAAGGCGAGCGCTGCGCCGGCGCACGACTCCGCCGCCGACACCTCATAGAACTGGCACCCGAACCGCAGCGACAGCTCCTGACCCTCCTCTGCGTGGACCTCCCTAATAAACGAAGGTCATTTAAAGACGTCAGACAGTAACGGTTCCCGTTTAACTTTATATTTTTGATTTGAAATGTCCATGCGCCATCAGAGCATATCACTACATAGTATAAAATAAAGTCACTTTTTCTGTCCCTATGTCTCTTCGTACGCTTAAGTCTTTAAAAATACGCAACGGATTTTGATGAGATTTTTTTAAATAGGTAGAGTAATTCAAGAGGAAGGTTTTTAAGTAGTTATAGTACCCGTGCGCAGCCAGGGCGGGTCGCTAGTTACTAATAAAACTGATGAACCATGCACGTAGAGAATTCACCATCCGTAGAGGAACTCTAATCTACCTAGGTGGGTTTCATGGCTTAGGGATAGACACACGAGATCATTAACCTGAAGTGTCTCGTTCCATTTCAACAGTGTCGTGTTAATGGTATCTAAGAGTAGAACCAAAATCCCCATCATCATCATTTCAGCCAAAAGACGTCTATAAAAAGGTCTCCTCTAACAAAATAAATTCTGTTCTATTACCTACACCATGAATTCAATATTCACTGGACTTTCTTATTGTCTGGGTGGCAGGAGGTTAAATCGCTCCCCGAAGTATCGCCAAAACAACCAGTCCTGGTTGGTCTTTTGAATCTCACCTAGCGTGTTCGAGGTCTCTCTTGTTCCCCAAGAGGGTGACAGCCGCGCAGCCAGGCAGACGCGTGCGCTCCAGCAGCGACAACAGTTCCGCAGCCGCTACGAACGACCGCCGCTCGCACACCGAATACACCACGGCGAAGGCGTCGCCCCACCGCACATGCTCAGCTAGGCATCCGCGGATCTGAGGAAATGTAGCCCTGATAAATAAACCGGTTGAAGGCTCCGTAATACGCTTAAAATTTCTGCATGAAATTATAAATAAGCTATGTAGATTTATAGATTTACCTACTTTTGTTTAAAGGTGAGTAAAAATGTACATGGCATAGATAATTATATAAAAAAAATATGAAAATTGACGCAGAATTGCTTGGTTTATACTTTTAGCTTATCACTTGGTTTTGCCGAATGTCACCTTGGCTAGACCGGCAGAAAACGATGCACGATGCTGAATCAATATGCTCATAAACTCAGAAATATCCAGGAAAGGTATACCTACCTAATAAAAATAAATATGTAATAATAAAATATTACTATTTTTCTTAACAAAATACGGCACAGACAAAATAAAGCAGTATGATGACACAGACCAAATTTCAAATCGATGGCGTAAAGTAGGTAGTTTTGAAAATATTTAGCAATGAAACAAACGCCTGAACCCGTAGGGTGCCCTTTTTAAGGAGCCGTATAATTAGATACGTTACCTACACATTTATTTGTCAATTACAAACGTAAAGTGTAGTCAAATAATCAAGCCATCCAATGTGTTTTAGGGTACCTCATAAGGAACCATTTATTGAATCTTTTTTTTCCACCTTTCAAGTATACTTCTTCCCGAGAACTAAATTAAACGTGAACATCGACATGAAATTAATTAACGCTTGAGTGTTAGTTAACAGATCTAACACTAGAGTGTAAAGCGCATAGTTCATGTCACTTATTTCATACTAAGTAACTAATTAACTCAAAATTCTTCGTAGTCATAAATATGTATTAACAAGAAAGAGTCTTAGTACTAGTAAGTAAAGCGAAAAAATCAGGAAAATAGTTAAATAATTTATATCAACAAATTTTTGACTAAAAACAGGTACTTCTTGTTGACCTAGCCTAGAAACAGGAAATCTGATAACAAGCCACAATGCAAGTATCTTATACGAACACAATCAAAGGGAAAATGTCAGAAAATCGCAATTGTATCTAAGTACGTAGGTATCTACTTAGGAATTGAGTTTAGGGTTACAAAAATGCTTTTAAAATAGTGTGTTCATATGGAACCCTCTAAATGGTAGTCCGATTCAAACTTGGCCGATTTTTTAATAAGATGTATTCCACAAGAAAGATTAATTTGAATGCTGGCGCCTATTACAACGGTGTCGTGACATGTCGCCGCTTAATTAAAAGTAGCGGTGCTGATAAAGGTTTTGGGCACAAATTCCGGAAATTCCCATTCAATTCCATTAACAAAAGTCAAGATTAAGCGTATTCTATTAAAGAAATGTATCGGGTCTCATTATAATGCAGTCAAGACACAAGTGTCTCTGCGGGGCGCATTGGGGCCGCTGCTTTATAATCTATTACGCAATTCAAAACATTGGAACACTTTTTACAGTTCCGTTATTGAATTTTAGACTTACGTCTGGTGTGATTTGTAAATAGAAGTATTTTGAAGTCGACTTTTCTTGTTCTTTTGTTTTGAGTTTATATTCTGGTAGACCTTGTACTGTCCGACTAAAATATCAACTAGCACGCAGTTGCGCCGAAATCTCAACAAATGAAAACAAATAATCGAGGTTACTGGCCCCACCTAAATGTGAAATCCATAACTCAGTGGAATCGTCCACTTCAGCATATATTTTTCCGTGTTCACTCTTGTTTATAAATATAATTTATTTAAGGGTTCGATTGAGGGTACAATATTACCCCTCGATCATAAACGTCTCTTAACTTAGAAAATAAGTATTGATGTCCATTTTAGCCTACAAGACCGAAAGGGACCAACGATGCTTATCACTTCGCCAAGCTAGAAGACTTTTAAGAAAAACCCCTACATATATATGTTTCCTAATTTGGCATGCCAATAAGCATTGTTGGTCCCTTGGTCTGGTAAGACAGTATTGCGTAGTAGTAATAGTAGACTTACTATCCCTTGAAAAACTTCCCCTGAAAAACAGCTCCTACAGTCCTTACAGTAATAAATAAATAAATGTCATGGAATAATATTACACAAATAAACCCAGTCCCCCCACACTAAGCTCAATTAAGTCTATTTATTGGTCAAAGACCTAATAACATATTTTAGGACGAGAACTAGAAGTAACATAAAAAAACACACAAAAAGTAGTCAGTTAAATCTTTATTGATTTTGGTACCGACTATAAATCCGCCATTGTAAACATGCATAAATAACTTTATAAAAATCATACCAATTCACGCAATAAGTCACAACCGTCTGTTTTTGAAACAGGCGGTATTCCGCTGGGGGCGAACGCGGCGGCCGCGATCGCATCTGATAGTCGATACAAGGCCCATAAACTTTGTCTAATTAAATTGTACGAGCATCAGCCTCGCGCTACCTAGCAGATTAACATCGCCATTGTCTACCGCTAAATGAATCTCAGCCTTTCCGGCTTCATTTACAATACTGTTGCCTTTAAATCTTTATTGTTTACCTCCTATGGATTTACGTCGATGGTAATAATAATAACTAATAAAGTTGAAGAACACAATAATTAACTTTATCAATTTACTTACCGCACAGTTAGAAGTGTCCATAATCTCAACTTCTGATACCGCACCGTCGAACGCGACTCGGTGTTGATAAAGAAAATCTGAAAGCAAATAAAACATTGTAGTGTAATTCGCAGCCGAGTGGTATTGGTAAGTAGTAACCATTTCAATCAATGCTCTTATCGTCATTGAGTAACATGTATAACCTACATAATATACACAATAAGATCAGTAGCTGATGCGCGAAAACCCATGGATGCTATTATTTTAGGTACAAATACAAAAATCGTCATAGTATAGGATTAATTAGAAATAACATTTTACTGTCTTATACCAAAGAAGAAAGACCAAGTTCACCAACGTCCGAGGTGGGTTTCGAACCCACGTCCTCAGTTTTCCATCTGATGCCATGAATCAGTTCACTAAATATTCCACTATCTGCATGAATTCTCAAAACTTAAGATTCTATTAATAGTAAACGAGTTGACAGCTAGGTGTTGAAATATTGGACATAGGAGAAATCCCTATTAAATCTAAATATAAACTTATCAAGCTGTGGCGTTTATCGGGTATAGAACTGCAAATGTTCAATGGTGATTGCTAACATAAATATCATAATAATAATTATCAGTCAGTGCACTATAATTTTCAATACATAACGGTCAATTAAGATACCTAATGGATTGTTATTTGACCAATCACTGTAGCCATACCTTAATCGAACGACGACAATGTTACCTTGTTCATCTTAATATAGGCAGCGGAATGCGATTGAGCGATAAATGGAATGTATAATTATGTATTTTAGGCTTTCGTTGGCTTACCTACAATAACAGTGAATATTTAAATTATGTTTCCTCAACATTTAATTTACTCCGAAGCACACGCTAGTGACGCAGAACACGACACTTGCCATTCGTTTAAGGTCGGAAGGAAGGAGACATTTCAATTTCAAGTCTCACTCGTCAGCGCGCAAATTGACGTCAATTGCTTAATTAAATAACTCGTGATTTTGCATAACATATCTTCGACATCATAAACAATATGGCCTCTGATAAAGCTCATAATTATCTGTGATGATGTTGATAATTTGATTGTAAACATTCACTCACCTCCTGTAGAGCTGTATTCACCTATGTACCGCTTGGTTAAATAACGCACGACCACCGCTGCAACAAACAAATAACTTATCTCATTATAGCGTTCAAATATGATGTAATTGATACATCAGTCTATACACCTTTTATGGACACGACGTTACCAGAATCATGACCCTGGTAATAAAGCTAACAATGACCTAAGGTCGTTCCTCCTAACTTTCTATCAAAAGCGCTACATGCATTGATTAGTCTTTTTCATGCCACTCCCGGTATTTTGATCCAAGGGTCGTATACAATACAAACAGTTATCAACAACAATGACTACGCAAGTTTGGAGAAAGCCTTTGCCGACAGCTACCTACAAAACGACGAGGGAATCCTGCCACCTCGAAAGGAGCTGAAGAACCTATTCAAAAAGTTCATTACTCGAACCACGACTCGGCGGACGGGCTCAGAATAATGAAGATAGGTACTTGACCCTTTGATGGATAATAATAATTATACGAGTTTCTACTCCATGACTGATGGAAATTTATGTTCTGATGCACTTTCTTGTTTGAATTACTATGCTCGGATCTGATAGTTGATGAAAGACTAGTGTCTGCATTAAATCTTATGCTGCATAATTTCTTATTTATCTTTCCTCGCTAACAAATGCTGTTTAATATTCCAAGCGTAGTTTTATCATCAAAGGCGGTGCTAACCCTGGGGTATTATCGTCGCTTCCATTTTAGTCAAACTCTAGGCCCAAAACGATTACCCAACATCTACGCAACCTTATGCAACTGCACGTCGCATGACAATGGACTTGGATGGAATGCATTCACGACACATTCTGGGGCACCCGATTAAGGTAACTTGACCAAACGTTCTGTGGAAGCACATCTCGATCGCGACTTCTGTATTGTAGTTTCAAATTAGTTAATACATCGTCTAGGTGTATACATACGATCTACCTAAGTATAAGTAGATAGGTAAATAATTAATCATTGTACAAAAGTCTATCGAGATGAAAATTTAAGTCCTCTGTAAGTAATTATGTCATTCCAAGCCTTTGCTAAAGAAAAGCGGTTAAGTTTTGTTTTAATATTAATAACCTTTATTCAAATTAGCACTTATCTACTGCAGTTATTACATCAAATTACTTTATGACGTATATGTATAAGTAAACTGCATATCAGTTGTCATGCTTGCACATAGCTACCTATATGCTAGCTTATAATATATAGAAACTGTACAGATTCCGTACAAGTTCCATCCGGATAGCATTTCATTTGTTTTGGCCTTAGAAATACAATAAAAATAATAATCAACAGCCTCAAATGACTCAAATCCTATGATTGAGAACAATATCGGAAACCTGTACACATTAAACATAACTCCTTTGATTGACATCAATCGATAAGCCCACCGAGTTACCGCATCAATAAAATTGAATGGCTGTTAACAGCATTCATGAAGAATGAAGTTCTTAATGAGGCATTATGATTTTTAAAGACGTAACGTTACCGAACACCGGCGGTAACCGAAATTTATGAAAGACATGCTAAATTCCACACTCTCGTTTTCCTTTCGTTTTTTTTCGCCCGCACATTAAGTGCATACACTTTCTCCGGGATTCGATTACGCATTCGGTGATAAAGCTGACTGTTTAATTTGATCGAAACACTTTGAAGTACATTACGAATTAAAACAAACAGTTGATTCGATCCGTTATGTTGATATAAAAATAATTTAAGTTCGTTGAAGGGTATAAGACAAATTGCGATGATCAAGCTACATGGCACCACGTGGGTTGATAGATGGTGCGTTATCTTAGGAACAATGGATGTATCGGCAGGAATCTATAGGGTAATTAATAGATTACGAGTCTCATCGATCAAGAGTCGATTGATGCGCGTGTCGGCGAACAGGTAATACGCAGCTAGGATATACCAGCTTACCTGCGTTTATCTTGACTTTCCTCTGAAGATACAAGATCCTTTACTTCTAGCATATAAAATGCAGGCAAAAAACAAATCTATCTATAGTCCCTGGGCGTCATGAAGCAATCCTTTATAGCTATCGGATCAGTACATTATTCTTCAACAATGTAAGTTTTTGTCATATCTTGCGTCATCTAATTGACATGCCGATCTATATAACTCAGCGGATTATTAGGAAATTTCCCATACAAAACATTTTTAAGGATCTTGACTTTCCTCTGAAGATACAAGATCCTTTACTTCTAGCATATAAAATGCAGGCAAAAAACAAATCTATCTATAGTCCCTGGACGCCATGAAGCAATCCTTAATAGCTATCGGTTCAGTACATTATTCTTCAACAATGTAAGTTTTTGTCATATCTTGCGTCATCCACGATTGACAGGCCGATCAATATAACTCAGCGGATTATTAGGAAATTTCGAATTTAACGCTGTCAAAAAACTATAGCGTATATCCCTTAACGTATTGAACAGGTAGCTAACAGCAAAGACTTTGTATTCTATCCTAATAGCTACCAACTTCCGGGGACTATGAAACTGTACTTATAATATTATGTACCTATACCCAGCTATAATATCAGATCCTGCGAGTCGTATAAGATAATAATTTCGTTAAATTTTGTTGTTAATGATTTTTCTAAAGTGCAACCCAGCAGCAATGTAGTTATGCCGTCCGACTGACATGACACTCGCATGTCGTTTAGATACTTTTGTCTACGGATGCAATACATTGCGTGCTCAATTATTTTATATGAAAAAAAAAACCTTAATTTCCTAAAGAAATTTATGTAAACAGGCTCCCTAGGTCCGATAGTAATCGCCACTAAAATATTCGCCCGTACCAAATACACACGTTGTATATTGTCCTATTGGAAAATAGACAAGCTGCGCGGCCCTGAACCTGAGATCCAACTCTGTTAAGGGAAACTTATATTAAATTACAGAAACATTTTTTTTGTTTCGCGAGCACGGCGAAGTTTGACATTAAATCGATGCGGGTCCGTTGGGTGCTGCGGTTAATGTCGAGTATTAAGGCACATAAAAAGACGCAACGTGAAATTGTGGCTACGTGAGGGCATTGCCTGTCTATGCGGACTGTGTGCACTTGAATAAGTACTTATCGGTAACAACTCAATTGCAATAAAAATATTGATCAAATTACTCCGAGCATGTGACAAAAAATCACCCAATTGTACAGCACGAGTACGAGTATAATGTGATAGGCATTATCATTTATGTAAGGTCTGATTGGGTAATTAGGTATGTGCGCTGTAAAAAAAACATAAATCAAGGGTCCACGAAAAATACGTGTTTATTCAATTCAAATTTTAGAAGGAAAAACAACTTAATTTTAACGGAACAAGGTGCAAAGCTCTGAATTTCACAAGGACTAGATGTGCTCTTTCCGTGGACTCTTCAAATAATAGGTAGGTGAATAGATAAAAATTAAATATAAAGGGCAAAAATGGGCATTACATATTGCCCACTAATATCTCAACACTACATTGGTTATAAATACGTATTTTCCTTTACATGTAGCACTTAGATGGACCAATAAAATTCCAAATTGAGAGTAAATTTCGATATCAGTATTAAATTAAAATCGTGGAAGCGAAATCACCGTGTCGGCTAGTCCGCGCTGCCAGCGGCTGCGTACACGCCGAGTGATCCATCACCGCGTGAGAAGATCGTCTGTTGCGCAGCTTGAAACAGAGCAGAGGGCCCTTTTTGATCTAGCGAACGTATTATGTCTTTGTGGTATTATATCTCAAGCTTCGAGATTCGGTGAATAATCGTGTAATGAGAGGAAATGACCGAAGCGCTATCCCTAAATATTTGCCCAATCTGGACGTCAGTATTTATAAACGTTTTTCTTAGGTTTGTCTTACTTGGGGAACAAAAATACTCGTATATGTCACAGACGTAGTACCTAAGTAGTTTTTATTACATTTTATTATTTGTATCTGTATTTATATGACTAGCTAATTTTAAATACCTATTTTAGGCCGCACTTCGAACCATGTGGCTTGACACTTTTTAAGGTAATGAGAAGACGATTTATTTGCCTTCATTTATCTAGGAGTTTGACATATTATGTTAACAGAGGATAGTATATGTTTGGATATAACTGTTGGGATTTATATTTTTGTTGACATTATCTCACTTTACATGAACGCATGTCAAGCTACATTCTCGTAAGTATACAATCTGCGCGCTTAATTGACATTGCGACAGATTCTCGACACCAAAACGATTTCCAAGTTTATTTTTAGTCTCTGTCTGTGCCTTTCAAATTTCACCCCACGGTTATACTTAATCAACTTCCAAGGAACGTCATGGCAGATCGTTAATACAATGCTTTATTGACCCAAGTTAATTGTTTTAACTGGTCGTTTTAAAAACCGTTCAACGTTCATACGCGATGCATATCAACTCGCGCTTGACCTAGTTATTCAGACACCAGATAAGGGATAAACTGCATTAAGCACCAATGAAATTATAAACGACTAACGGACATTATGACCTGTAAATATCGTACGGCGGCTGCAGTAATGAGCTCCGAGAATAATTTAAATCGTAGGTAGTCGCCGCTTTATGTTACGGGACGAGCTAAGCTAAACGATGTTAGTCGGTCGCGGGTCCCTGCCACTCCCTCGTAGACAGGATCTACTTTAAAAACAATTTCACATGTCGGCCCTGCGCTTTTCTGTAATGAATTGCAAACGAATGCGCCCGCGCCGGTCCGTCAGCCGTCAGCGGCGCGGCGCGCCGGGCCGGCAATTAGGGCGGTGCAATTACACTCGACGGCGGTGGGTCAGTGCGATTTCCCGACACCGTCGCCTGGCGCCAACCGTTGTGTAACGCTAAAACGTCCGATTAACGCTTAACCGAGGTCGTTGATCTACACTCACGTTATGTGCAAATCATAATGCAAGCTGTTTAAACGAGAACTTTAAACGCCTCTACCCGAATTAACACAGTTTTTCTTAATTAAGAGATAATGCTTGTCTTGGTATGTAGACTGTGTTGCGACAGCTGATGCCGTATTATATTCCTGGAAAGGTTAGTGAAAATGCTTGATGGGCGAGAAATAAAAAAAACGATAAAAATCGGCCAAGAGCATGTTGGGCCATGCTCAGTATTGCGTGATGACAGCGCCATTGACTGGTGGCCATTTTAGACATTAAAGTCGACGCTTTCAAGCGGGAAGTAAGTAAATATTTTGAAAAATATTAATTAAATTTCGTGTTATTTTTATATATAAGACAATTTTGGACAATTGCAGTCAGTAACATTATTGCTAATAACATTAATATTGTTGTTTTTAGTTAGAAATGAGCCTACTCATAACTAAAACGGGGTTTCGTGCTATCACGCACGACATC
The DNA here is from genome assembly GCA_025490895.1 of Thaumatotibia leucotreta. Lineage (NCBI taxonomy): Eukaryota > Metazoa > Arthropoda > Insecta > Lepidoptera > Tortricidae > Thaumatotibia > Thaumatotibia leucotreta. Next base: position 11,639 of record JALPQI010004911.1, on the reverse strand, counting down.
GTTTTCCAACCGGAGACGATGAATAAAGGGATGAAATTGGTGCAAACTGGGCATGTTCTCGAGGTTGAAGATATTCGCCAAGAAGACATGTCCCGTATTATCAAATCCCAAGTGGTTCGCCAAGCTTCAGTGACAGCAACGGCGTACAAGACAACTTTGTTTGTAAGTATTATGTAAGCCGATTTTTGTGTTTCGATACCGTTCAATAAAAGTTTTTTCTGTTCTCTAACAAATAAATTTACTTACAGCTAAACACCAATTCTCATGTAGAGAGTGTATCGTGCGACTGCGTTTATAATAAGAGTGGGAAATGCAAGCACATTGCAGCACTTATATACTTCATAAATAATGAAAACAGTTTTACTAAGACCAGTCAAGAACAGCAATGGGGCAAGCCAAGTGCCCGTCAATTTTCCAAAGAAAAATACTCTAAAGGGAAGTATTTCCATGAAATGTTTCCAACAGCAAAGAAACACAAGTGTGAACCTCTTCAGTTTGATGTCTCGGATTTGAAGGAAGATTGTGCTTTGAAATGTGTCCTAGAAGCCGCTGCTAAAAGTAATGCTACTGAAGATATTGACAATTCTGTTATTTATCTGAAAACGATGAGAAAATATTTGCTGCAGTATGGATTTGACAGCTGAAGTCGGCGACCATAATCTCAATTTTAGCCGCAGCGAGCGCGGCGATCGTTTCGGCTACCCCCTCCACCCGCTTTGCACCCTGCCAATAAGGTTCCGTAATTATTCAAAAACGTCTTTATTTTATTCTACCACTTTGTCGGCGCAATTAATGGCATTTTTATTAATAAGTCTACCTACTAACTCTACTAAAGTTTGTTCTCCATGATATTTAGATATTTATTTACGATACCGATAATATATAGTTATCGCTTGGTTGGTAAGTTTACGTGTGACTTATAGTCAATTTGTGGGACTCCCCGTTTTATCATCTGTTTATATTTAAACAATAAATTCGCTCCAAACATTCTTATAGGAATGTGTACAACTCCATCAGTCACTGCTAAAAAATGTGTAATGCATCACATTACAGTGTTTGTATTTTGATAAGGAGCATAAATTATACAGAAAACAATGGCGAGACAATACAAGGTGAGCTTATCGTAATACCGTTTACATTGAAACATTCCATCTGAAGGAATTCGGTAAACAACGGGAGATGGAACTGATATTTATTAGTTTATGTATTCAATTACAAACAAACGTAAGGCGTTGATATCATTAGAGTATTACGTGAGTATGGATAGTAATATTTGTAATGGGCGCTTGGATCATGAGATCAACGGGGAGAAGTAGGTACGTGGGACAGGAAAAGGACCAGCGAGTGTTTTTGGACTAAAAAGCCGGCGTCCATACTGCTACGTGAATAAATAACCTATCAACTTACCCCATTATTCATAAACGTCTGCTAACTTAACAAGCCGCTAATAATTGTTTGTCCCTTTCGGTCTTAAAAATGTGTCCATAAGAGGAAACGGGACAAACAATTATTAGCAGCTTGTTAAGTTAGCAGACGTTTATGAATAAGGGGGTTAGTTATTTGAGCAATTGTACAGTTGCCATCAAATATATCGGAGCGGTGCTAAAAAATGTCTGAATATGAACTCAAACCCCATGACAATAGAGGCCTGGGTGCTTAGACAAGTTGCCAATCGCTAACGCTAAATCGTCAATCGTAAACGAAAGGCAGCTGTCTTTGTCGCTCTAATATGAAAGAGTGACAGAGAGGGAAAACTACGATACGCTACTAGGCGTCAGCGATTGGCAACTTGGCTAAGCATCCTGTTCAGATATATTTGAGCACTCTGGCCGCACCGATATATCTGATGGCGAGTGGCGAGTGTAACTACCCCAAAGTGCATATTTCCGTCGAAATTATGAAATGAAGGGTCCACGGAAAAAACATGTCCAATACTTTAAAAAATCAGGGCAAATTCACACGTTATTCCGTTAAAAGTAAGGTGGTTTTTCCTTCTGTAATTTGAATTGACTAGACATCTTCTTTCCGTGGACCTTTCAAATAATGACTGATCATTAAAAAATAATATTCAAGTACCAACCTAATGATAATATTACTTTTGAGTACCCATAAATAAAATAAATAACGTAACGTAACGTGCCTTTATAAAAAATAACTTTTATCAATTTTAATTTGTTTTGGGTATCTTAATTATAGCAATATTACTTTTATTGTTTCGTTGTCGTTAAAACCGAACAAGCCGAAATACTTACTCTGAAAAGAGCGTTCATCAATCTGATGTTCAAGAATATTAATTCCCAAGAGAATTACGACTTTATGGCACATACAACTTAATAACACTATTTAAATGCAATGGGTTTGAAAAACCGTTCGTATCTAATATTTTACATGCCTACGTGTAAAATATGTGAAATATGCTTTTATGTATATTATTATACGAGTACAATTGAGTACATACATAATTGTTTCACTGCAGACGTTACCTACAGACATCGCGAGAACTAATTTTATTATCAGCGAACAAAAGTTCAAGGTTATGTTGAAATGAAACATAAAATGCAAAATGCAACACTGCTGTTTGGATGTGCATATTCACATCCAAAACAACGCTAATTGAAGAAAAAGCATGCAAAGTATACATTTTACAAAGGCCCTGAAAATATTCAGAAGTATCTAATTACTCTGGAAGTCACTGAAATATAAATACCTATCGGATGTGTGTGTAAAAATTATAATATTAGCACCTTATTATATTGAAGACTTTACTATCTCCTATCTTCATCTGTAGATACATCATAGGCACGGCGCAACAAAACCTTGAAATAGTAAATACACAATGTTCTACATCGGTACCTACAGTACCTAAAATAGTACTTAACTATGTATTATCTACTTGATAGGTAGTTATAAAAAAATCAAGTAAATAAAGTAGGTAACTCCTACCATCCTCACGATCATTATAATTAAAATTACGTATGATCAAAATCATTATCGCCAATGGCATAAATAAGGTTTCCAAGTTCCGCAACTTTGTAAAAAGGAAATTCAATTTTTTATTATACAGACATCAATATTTCTTCTGTTTACTAAATTAAATGGATATAATTACTATCTGCAAAAAACTTGTTTTTTGTTTACCTTAATAATAATTGATTTCCAAAATTGTAAAGCAATTTGCCCCATCAGAACCTTACCTACCTGTCATATTCACATTTCCCTTCTGACTGAATGACAACAACAATATTTATCTAATTGTAATTATCTGTTTGAGTGATTTATTCATTTTAGTAACATACCTAGTACCTATTAATTGCATTGTTGTTGGTAATGTAAACAAAAGTTTTTTTTTAATTATATTATAATACTTAAGCAATTTAAAATACTAACCCGATTTCCCGCACCGCGGACTCCCCAGCACTACCACCCTAATGCGATTTACAGTCATCTTCATTTGTGCTGTTTTTCACGACAGTCACGTCAAATTCATGCGTACTCGAACATCTCGCCCGCAAAGTTCGCAAACCACATCGTCCAATGCACTTGTAAAGCCACGGGTCACAGCGGTTCAATATCGCAAATTGTATCGTAAAATATATCGCCCGCGGTTAGGAGTAGCGTGTTCTCGATGTCGGCCCGACCGGCTGCCGCGACGATTCCCACGCGACTGTCGGTTGCGACTGACCGACTGCTGCGAGTCCCAGAGCATAGCGCCGCCGCCCATGCTAATGCAGCCTCCGCTTTATGCGTAAGCGCATATACACAACCATAATTATGACGTCCGTAAAGCCCTCTTAATAAGATTCTAAGGGACTAGACGAAAAACGCTTCTTAAGAGGGAAATCATAATTATTGCGAAAGGAAAAAATAATTAATGTGTTTTAGTGTATGTTTTTTTGTTCTGGTTATGTTCTAATGTACTCTCTGAATTTTCCTCCTACGTTATTTTTGTTCATTTTGACCAAGATTGTAGTCTAAAGTTAATACATAAATGAATCACAAGAATTGCATCTTCAATTAAACAACAGCAAAGTTCAATCAATCAGTTTCACGAACTTAGGTATTTCTCAATATCACTGGAAATGCATTAAGTTCGCTAAAATTTTCACAAACGCATGTCGAAAATGTATGGACTTAACCAGATAACCTCGAGTTATTTGTTTAACTCATTGCGCAAGGCCTTTGCAAATTTAGCGAACACAATATTACTAATGCAACTAATTAAGACCAGTCGGTAACGAGAAGCCTACGCGTAACACCAGAAGCGTGTATCATGTTAAAGGTAATTAACATTTAATAGGCCCTTAAATTTAGTCGTTTTGGGTAAGCGTTACAAACCTGTCGCACATGGATCTGTTCCAGATCGGCACGTCGGCGACATGTCAAGGTGAGAGCGTCGCAGGCGCAGACGCCGGCTGCTATAAATTCGTTCTTGCTGAGACGTAATTGGATCCGCCCCGCCTACGCTGGCCAGCTAGGTTACCCTGCTTCCTTCAGCCCATTGTAGGTTAGACCACTTTACCACGCGACAAGTGCATCTAGGACAGATGAGACCGATTTCGAACACCTCTGAACGGACATGTTATCAACAAAACCTAATAACATATTAGCAGCAACGATCATTAAGCTTTCAGGAATCATCTACAGACAACAAGTTGACCAACAAAAATAGCATTAAGGTATCATAGCTTTCATACCAATCGATTCCACGTATGAAGATCACTCAAAGACGAGTTGGGTGTATGGACCTAGTCATATATGGACATTGGGTAGTTAATGCACATTATAAATATGTGGTCTAACACCATCTTTTCTAATACAGCTAAGAGCATATTAAGACATCAATGTAAGATTATGATATACCTGTAATGTAATGAGATCTAATCACTTAACACGAAGGGGTGTTGCTAAAGAATGTTTATGTTTACTAAGTAAGTAAGGTAGATAACGAATGATCTGCTTTGGAAATTGAAGACGGAGCAACCATTAGTCTGCCGTGAAACTATTTCTTACCCAAACGATTTCATCACTCAAAGGTTGGTTTACGCGCACAGCACAAATCACCATCAATTTCTTTGAGCGCCATAGATTGCCTGAGGAACGACGCAATACTCACATAAAAGTAAAACTTAACGAAACGCGTATACCGTATTTGTCAGCATTCATTAGCGATCTCACAAATATGAACTTTCGAAAATCGAAGAAAATACCTTAATTTGCATAGAAGTTAGAGCGCGGTGCGCGTTTCTCTGCTCATTAAGGAAGGTTGGGCCGGGAAAAAAACGCGACGAGTGCTGTCTCCCGAGGCAAATTGGTCGTTACTGGACAACTTCCTCGTATACGGTCGAGTCTTACCGTATTTATGCAATCGGCGTCATAGTGTCGATGGACAAGGTTCTTAAACTACATTGTGCCCAGATAAATTTATCCCGCGAACCGGTATATTGATGGGCTACAAATCAAGTATGATTTCGACGGTATTGTCGTAAAAAAATGGTCAAGCGTGACCAAGAGTTGTTGTTTAAACTTTACAACGACTTTTACGGCTAAATTGACCTAATTTTATGACTGAATTTTATCATAAAGCTTCACTATTGTAATTTACTGCACGCTGTTAACGTAAGCATGAAAAAACATTGGCACATTAGTCATGCATTCTACTAACCAACATCTATGAATACCTAATCGTAAATACTTTAGTATTATTTTGTAGTAAGTAAGGACTTTTGAAATATGTGCCTCATATGTCTAAAATAAAATAAAAAGCCAGTACACGCATTCATAACATAACATAGCGCTACAGGCCCCTAAACATGACAGCTGGAGGTACCATCTTCATCAGAACTCTACGTGATTAAAATATTTCATAAGCGGAAAGCTTTGTTTCTGTATAAATATGGTATTAAATGATTAAACGAAGAAAGCAGATCAGGTAGGTTGGAAGTACTGGGTAGCGTATCAAGAAAGCGGATGATTTCCGACTAATATTTATTTTTCTACTCCCAACCATTAACAACTTTAGAGCTTTTACTTCCTTCAAATAGACATCAACGAAACTTCGTATTCATTTCAAAGGATAATGTAGGTGAGTAGAAGAAAATAAATATCGTAGGTATTTAAGCACCCTGAAGTAGGCATTTAATGTTTACGATAAGGTCAATGCGGGTAAGACCGTCTATCAGGAAAGTCCGTCTACCAACTGATTTTCGACCCTAATTGAACAGTATCAGATGCATATGATGGACTGTCCTTCAAAATAAAATATGCCGCACTTAGCCGCACTGACCTTACATCGTTTCTTTTCTCGTGAGCGCCAATTATAAATCCCTTATCATTGTATCAACCCTCCAATCGCATCGCTATCTCGATTTCCATCTTGCACAACAAATTGGTCCAGTCGCCTGCTGCACATGCAAATCAAATTTGATTAATTCATTGCGACATTCGCGAACTGCATATTTTCGATATATGTATTCAATTAATTTTGTTCTAATTAAATAAATCGTGTATTTACTTAGTGGTTTCGCAAACTCGCGTGTCAAAACTCGTTTGTTAATGGTCTTAACAATGGTTCACACTTGCCTATTGAGCCTTCGTATCTCTGGATCTGGCTTGTTGCAACGTTAACACCTACTCTTGAGTTGAACCGTTCATTGAAAAGAGCAATGAAAACATTTCTCAAGATTATAATGATTTCAAAAGCTTGCGCTGCTTTAGTACCTAAATATTGCGTTAAGTTAGTTTCGGCGAACTGGATTGGACGCATTATTGTGATTTTAGCATCTTAATGCATTGTGGTACACTTCTACGCTTCTGTACCTAATCCAATTGTTAACAATTTGTCATAAGAGGATTTCTAAAGGGACCAAGAAACGTCTTTGTGAAGACTGCAGTGTTCCAAAAGGGATAAACTAAAACCTAATTCATGGCACGTAAATTTCTTACATTTATTGCATTAATGTGCCTTGAAGTTAACCGTTCAGTAAATTGTATTTAAATTCGAAGTAAAATAATTAGTAATATTCGTTTTACGAAATAGTACCTAATATTAGTTAGTTGTAGTACCTACTGTACCTAGTACTTGTGAAATTTCTACCTGCTACACCGATATTCACAAGTGTTTTACGGTAAAGGAAAATATCGTGAGGAAACCTGCGAAGACATTCAAGGCAAATGCAAACATTGATTTAAATATAACATAATTGTCTTGGGTTTTTGTTTACCGCGAAAGTTATTCATGAATACACGCAATATAATTTGTTTCAATAGTTTGGTTTTTGCCGTAATTTATATAACACGGTAATTTACCAAAATTTTTACTTTATAGTCCTACCAGGCTCACAATATCTGGCTCTTCTACAATGTTGCGAATCTGGTTTCATGTTTACAAGTTTTATTATTAAAAGTGCAGAGAACAATAGCATTATACATATGCTAACAATGAGGCAATTAAATCCAAAGAGCTGACATAACTTGAAAATTTAAGCGGACGCTGTAGCTTAACTAGCCCGGGAGCTTTTGGTCAAAATGTGCAATACATTTACCTATCAAATGGGACCTTGTGGTTGTGAGTCGCGGAGTACCACGTGCGTTCGTTATTAAATTGGCGGAGATGGGGTCACTCGATTTGTTCGACAACACTAACAGGGCCGGCCCACACCAAATTTAATTTAATATAAAATAATACGAGTATTCCATTAATTATAGTGTTGACAGAAGTAGGTCTGCTTTTGTTTTATTATACTAACCGAAATAATAAACGTATACATGACATTTATATAGGTACATAGTTGTCGATCCGTGCTGGTTGGCCGACTAACCTTTATGAAATGACATTCGTAGGTGCTTATTAGTCCGAAAAGAGTTGTTGTCTCAAAGTTGAGGAAAATCCGAAATTTAGAAAAACAATCTTGAAGCATAGGTGCCTGTGTTTATTGTTATTGGCAAGTATAACAATAGTAACCTGCGGACATAGAACATAATATATGTCAAGATAATCGATTTCTTTAATTTTTCTCTTGATACAACATCACAATCAACACACGTTTTTCAGTAGATACTGTACCAGCAAGAATGACCTCTACTTGTCTCTTTTAATCAACGATAAAAAGTGACATTTGCGACAGTCGGTGACATTTTGACAGTAGACAAGGTGAGTGATAGTGATAGCGAAGTTTTGTATCGAAATTAAGCTGCAACACAGAAATACTTTTAATTTAAGTGGTTGTGAGTGATTTGAGTGCTACGAACAAATTAAACATGGAAGCCGCACGCCATATTAAATTGCCTTTCAAAAACGGTCCTGAATTTTAGTTGACAAGTCACCCCCTCTTCAATGCATCACGGTAATGAATGTCAATATCAAACTATAAAAACTTAAGCCGCCATTTAAAAATAGTTGTGATTGGTCGATCAAAGTTTTGATTGGCTATGTTCTATAAACATTTGTCAAAGATGTTGCGTCATAGTACGGTCAAACTGTACATTAAACTCGCAAAGCATGCAGTATAGCTGCATTTTTGGTATGTTGTTAAGACACCATAGGGCACTATAAAACCACATTTTGCAAGCAAAAAAAAGTTGTGCTAGTTACGTAGTACGTGCAAAACTGCGAAATTTACGGTCATTTTTCAGTTTCTGATTTTTATAAAAAAAAACCTTACGTTTTTTGACATTACACGTTAGGAAGCGTTTAAAGATTAATAAATTTCCAACAAGTTGAGCTAACATGTATTACCGTAGGTCTTATAGTTTCAGAGATTTGCGACTTCTTAAAAGTACTCTTTTTTCTAACGTAGCGTTATTTTGAGTTTTGCTAACGTTTTCGGCTTAATATCACCTCACCTAATTATGCTACGAAAAACAAGCAATAATGACCTTATAGCGCATTTAATATTCTTTCGTTAAAGGGTAAAATCATGTCAGCAAACTTTGTAATTGAAAATAAAAACGCGCAATTCAAAAGGCAGTAGGCCCGCTATCTAAGTTTTTCATACAAATCGCAAGTCGTGTTGCAAAGCTGCAATTTTAGTATATTACTAGCAGTTACCCGCGGCTTCGCCCGCGTACTAATATCTATTCACTGAGTGTTAATGTTTTCCCGCGATTATCTCGCATTTGCCTTAACCGATTTAAGTGTGGCGGATGGTGCTATTACCCGCGGTTCGGCCGCGTTTTATCAATTTTTATCACGGGCGTTTTAAACTTAAAACCTAAATTCGAGATGGCAAACTTTTCTTGCAATTTTGACTTCAAATTCCGTAGGAATCACGCTATCATATTATGGTCATCTTTACCATCTGGTAACCGACAAATGTTTTTTATCATTAAAAGTTTACATACACTCACATAGGTGATTGTTGTGTTTTGATGATAAACTATCATTTGTCGTTTCCCAGGACTTACAAAGATGACCATAATTAGCCGAGCTGATTAACATTTGAAGTAAATCAAGATTGTTACAGTTTCTTGCAAATTTGACTTCTGCTTCATTATGATGAACAGATCAGTCAGAACTTCAGATTACCACCGATTTTTATGACGGACAATATCGAAACGGAAATTGAATGAGGCAGCCTTTTTTGCAGTTTGTCAATAAGAACCTCTGGGATCCCGATACATCGAATTACACAATTGGATCAAAAATGACGAAATTTATGGTGACGGCTGTTTTGATTTTATAAACCTCTTGAATACACAGATAATATGTACCTACTTTTGATTACTATCGCGTGAAAACTCAGGAAAACTTTAAAGGTTATTAACGTTGGTTAACATGCTATATTTAGAATTTTTTGAAACAGAAATAAACACAAAAAGGATACCCCTGTCATAACCCGCAAGCCCACGATACCATAAAAGAGGAGATGGTATTTCACGTACACCTCTGTACAGCGACACGATAGACTATAGAAACGATAACCATGTTGTTTTTTTTACTGTTAACCTTTTTACCACTTTCAAGAGTTGAATTCTCAAAAAACCCTAAAACATCTCTTTAGTCATTTATGTTTGGGAATACTCCTGTGAAGTTTTGGATAAAAGAGTTTAAATAGTTTCCCCATACAAACTTTGGACCCCCATTGCACCCTCTAATGAGTGGATTTTGACTTTACCTTTTTTAGAGCACTCCTACACCCTCAAAGAAGCCTACGCGCTATATTTGGAATCTCTAGAACCAGAAATGAACATAAATAATAAAACTCTATTGTTTTTTTTTTCAAATTTTACCCCATCACACCGTAACCGTGTACATAGTATTACACGTCCGCCGCGTTAAATTTTAAAATCGTTATTATTTTCGTGATCTACGTCCCGATAAACCATAGAAACGATACCCAAATTGATTTTTTCACTTCATCGCCCTTTTTACCTTTTTCAGGGGTTACATTTTCAAAAATCCTGCAACATATGTTTACTCTATTACTTTGAAGAATACTCCTACGAAGTTTCGGACAAATAGTCTAACTAACTTTGTTTCGCCATACAAACTTTGGACCCCCATTGCACCCTCTAAGGAGTGGATTTCGACTCAACCGTTTTTAGAGCACCCCTACACCCTCAAAGAAACCTACGCGCTAAATTTGGAATCTTTAGAACCAGAAATGAACATAAATAATAAAACTGTATTGTTTTTTTTCGAATTTTACCCCATCACACCATAACCGTGTACATAGTATTTCACGTCCGCCGCGTTAAAATTTAAAATCGTTATTGTATTCGTGATCTACGTCCCGATAAACCATAGAAACGATACCCAACTTGATTTTTTCACTTCGTCACCCTTTTTACCTTTTTCAGGGGTTGAATTTTCAAAAAACCTTAAACATACCTTTACTTAATTACTTTAAAGAATACTCTTGCGAAGTTTCGGATAAAATAGTTCAAGTAATCTTATTTCGCCATACAAACTTTGGACCCCCATTTCAACCCCTTAGAAGGTGAATTTTGTAAAATCTTTTCTTAGTGCTCGTCTACACCATAAAAGGAACCTACACGCCAAATTTGGAGTCTCTAGGACCAGGGGTTTAGGCTGTGCGTGCATCTTTGTCAGGGAGCTTCTTCTTTTATATATATAGATAAAAGATAAATAATAAAATTATATTGATATTTTTCGAATTTTACCCCATTACACCATAACCGTGTACATAGTATTTCACGTCCGCCGCGTTAAAATTAAAAATCGTTATTGTATTCGTGATCTACGTCCAGATAAACCATAGAAACGATACCCAACTTGATTTTTTCACTTCGTCACCCTTTTTACCTTTTTCCGAGGGTTAAATTTTCAAAAAACCTTTAACATACCTTTACTCAATTACTTTAAAGAATACTTTTCCGAAGTTTCGGATCAAATAGTTAAACTAATCTTATTTCGCCTTACAAACTTTGGACCCCCATTTCAACCCCTTAGAAGGTGAATTTTGTAAAATCCTTTCTTAGTGCTCGTCTACACCATAAAAGGAACCTACGTGCCAAATTTGGAGTCTATAGGACCAGGGGTTTAGGCTGTGCGTGCATCTTTATAAGGGAGCTTCTTCTTTTATATATATAGATAAAAGATAAATAATAAAATTATATTGATATTTTTCGAATTTTACCCCATTACACCATAACCGTGTACATAATATTTCACGTCCGCC
>JALPQI010004910.1:0-78935 GCA_025490895.1 Thaumatotibia leucotreta | reverse complement strand
CAAATTACCATGCTTGCATTATTTTCTATGAAAAAATCCAACCTGGCCCGTATTCATTGACCGAAGATGTACTTTGACGCTTGTGGCGGAACAGGGATGCTTAGCCAAGTTGCCAATCGCTAGCGCTTAGTAGCGTATCGTAATTTTCCCTCTCTGTCCCGCTTTCATGTTAGTGCGACAAAGACAGTTAGCTGCCTTTCGCTTACGATTGACGATGAAGCGCTAGCGATTGGCAACGTGTCTAAGCACCCAGTAGCTACCTACTAGCTACTAGTAAAACCCATAGTAGCGTACTAACCCGTAACTGACCATCGGTGTACCTTAATGTCTTAGCAATAAGGTTTACAAATGAAGATTTTCGGCATTGTGCGCGATGGGCATCGCGTGCGAGGGTGGCGGTGGCACCGACATATGGGCATGGCCGCTGTCAGGTGCCCGACACCTGTCAATGTGGGACCTTACGTTCGACAGGCTTCTATATAGTTTTCTTAATATGGACCAGGTAGCGCCAGAATAGCTCTTAGCCCTTAATTTGGCAATGTTCGTCACAATGAACATAGTCTTCGACCCACTTTCTATATTTTCTTATAAGAATTAATTTGTGCTATACACAATGGCGAGGAGGCCAGAACGCACGATTTTTTTTTAATTAGTCAATCTCTGGATTCCAAGGTTCAATTGAAAAGAAAAGAATAAATATTTTTCAGTTATGGCGTGAGTTGTTCAATGGAGGTATAGTAAAGTATGTATTTCCTATTTAAAAAACATATTCTTAATCTTACTCAATCAACGATAAGTAAGTACCTACCTAAATGAAAACATTCACTTCACCATTTCCATTCACTTCACTTGCTACAGCCAATAAAATTGTCTTAGTAGCGCAACGTTAATACAAAAAAATCTACATATATTTCAGAAACATTAAGGTTCATCTAATTTGATTTTACCTAGTAAGTGAGTAATTAACTCAATACTGAGATTTTCTGCTGAATGTATATGTTGGCGATAGCTACTTATCCAATGTAAAAAGTATAAAGTCTTCCTACGTAGATAAACCGATAGAATATTACCGATATCTACATTATCATCATATATATGATGATAATGTAGATATCGGTAATACATGTAGGTATGTATGAAAAGTCACATAAACCCCCACACTCCTTACTTTCAAAGTTGCGGTGGACAGCCCAAGATAACCGCCGTAGCGTTATTCAATTGTCGCCGACGAATTCATTTCACAAAACTCATCTTGCGGTCGGCGGGCACAAGCGGCCACAGAAATCAAACCAAAACTTTGCACTTACTGCCCATTAAATGAGCCATTACCAACTTAAATTTGCATTCAAATATTCCGTCACCAGTTGACAGTTTCACGTTGTTTGTAGCTCCCGTTATTCAAGCCCATGAAAAATATAAGTTTGTAGCGAGATAATTGATTTTTGAGTAGCCTACTCTCGCTAACGCTACGCGTATGTAGCATTAGTGTGCCCTAATGTCGCTTGATTTACGTTTTCTTTTTTACTTTTGGATAATTCACAAATCGTGAATAATTTGTAGGTTATGCAAGCGTTTCCTTTTGGCGTACTAAATCCGCCGCGAGGTGATGGCCGTATGAATACATTTGTCGCCACCCCAACTCTTCCCGTGGGTGTCGTAAGAGTCGACTAAGGTGTTAAAATATCACTGACCATAATATTCTTATAGGAGGTTAATGATGTGTAGCAACATCATCGTTCCAGCCAATCCGTTTGCCCATCAGCATGGAGATTATGGGCATTTGTACCTCCTGCGCCTGCGACCATAACGTCCAGCACAGACCTACTACCGCGAAAATCGATTTTCGTAAATTTCTAGGATTTTTCTCTGTCACTCTAACGAAGGCGTCATTAAAGTGAGAGAAACAAATCCTCGAAAGCGGATATCGTAGTTGGCGGTAGGGCCGCAGCAGTGTTATTCACTAATGAGACCGCCTTGCTATCAGCGCTGTGTCAGCGCTGCGGCAGCGTCGAGCCTAAAAATGGTATTCACTAATGCACTTTAAACGACACTAGCGGCGACGAATGCGGCGTGAGCTGGGTCGAGAGTTACCGCCTACAGTTCGACGACGAGCTGTTCTACATTAGTGAATACCGTTTTTCGCAGCGCTGCGCTCGACGTCGAAGTAAAAGCTGTCTCGTCTTCGAGCTCGTTGATGAACGCAGCGTCTAATGTGTGAATAAGAGAATAGGATAGCAGGACTGATAACGAGTAGGCAGATGACGTGTGAGATAAGAAGAAAATCTATTTTTCCTGTAGTCGATCTTAGACAGTTTTCCTCAAAATTATTTATATTTATATAATTCTAACTGCGCTTACCATAGCCAACAGTCTGCGCCCATAAACCTTCCATTCCCCGTACATCAAGGAAGGCGGCGGCGCGACGCACGGCCGGACGCGTCATGCCCGCATGAAGACCGGAAATGGGCAGGATGACCGGATCCTATCTCCGCTCCTACCTGCTGCCATGTTGTGACGTCACACAATGCCAGATTGTAAATAGATTTCGTGTTAGTTGGGGAAATGTTTTTATTTGTGTTTGTGGCAGGTTGTTACGTTGCTGAGAGTGAATTAGATTTGTAATAATAAGTATTTGGTTCGTATTATATAAGGGCTTGATTATCTTGTGTACTAAAAATAAATATACTAGTGAATGTGTGTTTGAACTTTCTAATTCAGCTAAATTTATACAGTGTAGCCAAAAATAAGTGTATTTCCGTTTCCTGTGAGATTTTAGGACGCAGAACAGCTCCCCAGGGGCTTTTTGGAAGTTTAAGAAGACTTGAGATTTTTTTTGTAATTATATGTATTAGTACGTATAATAGTAGTAGGTTCTACTTACTTACTATATACCAGTTCTGAAACTTGAACCAAAAAAATCTCCTCAGGCTTCTATTCTGCGTCCCAAAACGTTGTTTTTGTTGGTGTTACCAGTGAGGGACACGGGTAACGGGTATATGCACTTTTTTTTGACCACTGTGTATAACGTCTGTAAATTTTCATTTCCGAATAATAGGTATTGTGATTACTGAATAATTTTAAGCTTCTGGGGAGAGTAGTGGGAAATGGATGGATAGTGAATACGGAGAACTGAGGATTAGATATGGTAGCGCAAAGGGAAGATATAATGTCCAGCAGTGGACGACCTGATGATGATGATTTTTGAAGTGACCATTGTCAGTTATACTACAAATCAGTAAGGTCCTATTTTTTTAGCTAAGCAATGGGCGAATTGTATGAAATAAAAAAGTTTAATAATAAATAAATATAAATATTTTTCGACATCTTGTTAGGACACCTTGTTGCATCATACAAAAATAATTTAAAATTTGCATAAAATAATGCACTAAATGAGTTGGATGGGAGGCCCGTGTCCAGCAGTGAACGCCTTTCGTCTGATATGAAGCAAAGTTTAGGGCGCCAACTAAGTCGTAAATCGAAAAATTCCGAATAATGTTCTATTTCTGATGCTTGTAATTTTCGATGTTCGCGGTTATAGCCTAGGGATACTTAGAGAGTGACTTTGACTACAAAATAATTTCAGTTACGGCTTTCGTTCATAATAGCAAGGATAGGATATCTTTCTAATTAACCTATACTTATCATTTCTTATTATATCCTTCAGAATAAGGACGGGGGAATATTAAAATACGAGCACTACGTGAAGTGCTTAAAATCCCAACTAAAGCTCCGCTCCCTGATATCTCCGTTTTCAGGTGGTTACCGAAGCCGTAGCATCCACCGGTTATCATTGCGAAAGTATATAATTGTTGGCAATTTCGCGTTTCCATTCAGAGCATGAATGGGAACCATTAGCCAGGCTCTTGCAGTACTCGGCGGCTAATAAGTGCATTTCTACAGGACTCCTTAGTGCCATGTTTAAGCCTAGTTTTTTAAAAATGGCCGTCACTACACGAGTTGTGCCGCCATTGTTTGTTAAGCCGCTATTAAATTGTTAAGCTTAATTAATGAAAGGGTTAATCGTGCCATGTTGGTGACAATGGTGACAAGTCTAGACTTTATTAAATTAAGTATCTAAAGCATATTAAGTGTAGGTTAGGGTGCTTCTTATTTTTGCAATTTTGTAGGATGTTCGAAACAATAAAGGAGCTCTTTGCTCTCCCGATTGCAATTTTCTAGGGGGCACCCTCTCATTTAGTTATTTGATAAGTAAACCATATTTGTTTTTTTTTTTTCAATTAAAATAAAAAAAAATAGGGGTCGCTAGCGAAGTAATAAAAAAACAACTAATCATTTTACCTTTCTTGAACTTCGTACTTCGGTAGCGACCCCTAATTTTTTGTTTGTAATAATTGAAAATACACAAATATGGTTTGTTTATTGTCCGAACATCCTACAAAATTGCAAAAATAAGAAACTGTAGGTACACTATTAATACCATTGATAAGTACCTAACGATAATCAAAGGTATTAATTGAAGATTCCGTTGTATTGATAAAAATAATTTAGTCTGTAGGTACTTACTACCTATGTTATTTGCGGAAAGAGCCCATTTGTTAGTCAACCCTTCAATTACGACACGTACATATAACGCCTGACGACATTAGCAAAAACATTCCACGCCTCGTCTTCACTTCCGAGTCCTATCTCGTTGGCCTTCGTTCCTTTCAAAACCACCCGTCCTGTTAGCCTACCGCTAACTTCGAAATTCGAATATTTCGGACCTCTGTCTCTGTCAGTTTAATTAAGCCTTCGTTAGTGTGACAGAGATAAATCCTCGAAATTTGTGGATTTCGAAGTTCGTGGTAGGACCTCCGGGCCCCGCCCTCGGCTTGTGGTTTCCAGGCTTCTCATCGCCCACCACCTGCTGCAGCTATCCGCTATGTTTACCGTAAAACATAGCAAATTAAAATAATGAGCCCCTTTAAAATATTCAAGTAATGGATGAGTCCACTATACGTATAGTTTAATATAATTTCAGTTTCAATTTAATTCCTGGCGAACAGTAGTTGTTACGCTTGCGTTTATAATATATATAAATATACAGGGTGGCCCATTCAAATCGGTCAGTATGGGAAAATCTGAAACTATAAGACATAGGAAGATTTGTTCTTAGGAACCATTTCACCGTTTTTGATAAAAAGGAAAACTGCGTTGATAAATATGAAAAAAAAACTTTTTTTCTTAAGATTCACACAATAAACACCTCGATCAACCAAATCGATCTAGTCCCACGGTAAGCTCAATTAAGGCTTGTGATGTGGGTACCAAGCGACGATATATATAAATATATAATAGATAGATACATACGAGTATAGATACTTAAATACATACACAACCATGACCAAGGAACACAATTTGTGATAAATAAAGACACAAATAATGCCCTCGCCGGGATTTCTAGCTCGGAACCTCCAGCTTCGTAGGCAGGGTCACTACCAACTAGGCTACGGAGGCTGACGAAAAATAAATTGAAGTACGTGAAAACAATGATTTCCATTCATTTTAGACATCATGTTTCTTAGAGACATTTACTGCTTAAGACCCACACAAACGATATCTGAAGTTCTGAATAGAAATAATGAAGTTTACTTTTTCAAAACAACCGGGTTCGATTCCCTATCTGGGTACAGTGTTTTTTTTTCAAATGTATGAATGCAGTTTTTCTTTATATCAAAATCGGTGACATGTTCTTATAGTTTCAGAGTTTTCCATACTGACCGATTTGAATGGGCCACCCTGTATAATTAACAACATATTGCTTAAGAAGGTCCGTTCATTCGATGCCCAGAATTGGCTGATAGAGTTTGTATGGAAATTGAAGACACGTGACATGTATGAGCATGCTTTGCTGCCACATGCCTTCACTCTCCGTGCCAAAAAAAGTTCTGAAGTAGGTACTTCAGTAAGTACCTACATTCATTCTGTGCTCATTGCAATACTTACATAATCTTACAGTTTACCCGAATTACTTAACTGGACCTGGCGTATCGGCGTTTCACCTAAGTAGCAGTCCTGCACGGAACTCCGGTATTTTAATTTATATTCATTACTCATTGTTACCATGAAAAATATTATTATCCCTGACAATAGTGTGCGGAGAGTAAGTCACGACGCGCTGTCCCGCGGGCATGCACCTGTGCTTCCCACGAATGAAAAAAAAATTAACATCTTAAAAATTCGCCATTACGCGGCTGGATCGTGCGCTGCCGAAAAAGCGGCAGCTTTGAGGGTATTTTGTACGTAATATTGATATTAAAATACGTTTTTAACTAATTAGTCCAATTTTACCAATAATGACGAGTAAGACAATAGTCACTTCAGAGAGGCGATCTATCTATGTTCTGAAGTCGTTACAAATACATGGTGAGGAATTTGTACCTTTCCTCAAGAATCCACCACTTAATTTAGAATTTTAAAGGAAGACAAATCATCGCTGTAACGAACGACTTTTGTTCTATATACGTACCTTGTTAAATAGTAGGTACTTTTCCTTTTCACACGTGTATCGTACGACGTTTTTCAGTACAAATGGCCCTCCGAAGTTTAGACCTGACAAGAAATGAACCACCTCGCACTAGTGCATAAAAAAAAACACCAATTTTACTGAAATCGTACATTACGATACAAGTGCGAACAAAAATAAGTTCGAAACGGGTGGAGATAAATTAAAGCACTCCCTTCGGTCGTGCTTTAATTCGACACGAGTTACGATTATCGTTCTCGCACGTGATGGCCCTCCGAAGTTTTGGACCCGACGTAAAATGCAAACTAAAAAATCTTTTTCCTAACTAGTGCGCAAAAACGAACATTGCGCACGCTTGGCGCGCGGTAATTTCTCTTTTTGACGCACTTGTTATTAAAAAATAGTCCCTTACACGTGCAAAAACTTTTTTTTACCTCGGATGATTGTCGCGCCCTCGTTTCACTCGGGCTCCAACTTTCACCCTCGCTGATAAAAGTTTTCCCGCACTAGTGCCTTTTTTACACGCTAGTGCGAGAAGTGGTTCATTTTACGTCAGGTCGAAATGTTCGGAGAGCCATATACTATACTGAAAAACGTCGTACGAGACCCGTGCAAAAAGGAAATTCGTAACACGTGTGAATTTAAAACATCGCCACTCGTTTCGAATTTCATGTTTTTCGCACTTGTGTCGTCATGTACTATTTCATCTTGCCGCAACGCAGCACTACGAGAACATTTGCTTGTAAGTCTTGTAACATCATCATCATTTCAGTCGGAAGTAATTCACTATTAACAAAGGCTTCCCTCAAAAATTTCGACAGCTAACGGTCACTCGCCGCCCTTAGCCAACGATTTCCCCCGATTCTTAAATAGATTGACAGTCCATCTAGTTAACCTTCCCACTCTACGTCGCCAGCGTCTTCCAGTTGCGAGGACCACTTATTTAGCTTATTTATTTAGGTTATTTACCTTTCTGTGCCACGAGGGGGGCTACCATGGTCTACTAAAGCGATTCAGTTTAGGACCTAAGCTATATCACAATGTGTAATTTCCATAGAATCATCATAATCATATCAGCCGAAAGACGCCCACTGCTAAATATAGACCTCCACCAAAGATTGTCACAATGACCGGTCCTGTGCCACCCGCATCCAGCGGACTCCTACGACCATCATCAGGTCATCATAGAATAACTGTCAAAAACTGACAAGCCGAACTTACACTGAATCGCATTTAAAAAGTCATGGTAGCCATTTGCGTGTCTAATAGCATAACATTAAAATAAAAATGTATTTAATAATATTAAATTAGTACTAATCACATAAGTTTCATATTAAAGTATCCGTGTCTGGAACGTCGACGACTTCGTCGGAGCGCTCGGTTCTGGTCTGCCCGAGGTTAAACAACTTCATCTCAAGCCGGATCACCTCGCTTCTTACCAGCACTATTACGTAGCATTGCATTACTGAAACCAAAATCGAACAAATTATAAATATTGGAAGTCATAACTATACCAAAGAAAAAAGGACCAAGATCACCAACGTCCGAAGTGGGGGACAAGTTCTAAATCGAACAGTTATGACGGTTATAACTTTGTAGGATTCCTTTATTCTTTATTCAGGAATAATATTCACAATTCTTCCTGGCATGTGGCGACCCAAATCTTTCCGTAGGTATCGTAAGAGTCGACAAAGCAATTGAAGTGTCAATTAATATTCCTTTATAGAAGATTGATGATGGATAGCAGCATCATAGTAACTTGCCCAGCGAGGCATTTATGGGCACTTACGTCCTAAATGCGTTGATATGCATAGTTAGTAGGTGAGGCCTACGTCCAGGAGTGGACTGCGAGAGGCTGATGATGTGAGTGATGTGGATAGGTACTTAAGGAAATATTAATGCTCGACTACTAGCACTGCCATTGCCACAGATTACCTATAGCTCCAAAGGCGGCCCACCACTCGACGTACTGCCGTCTGAAGAGAAGCACGAGCGCCGGCACTAGCATGGCAAACGTGGTGGCCAGGGCGAAATAGTTGTACAGCCGGAGCATCGGGATATCTTTCTGCAATCAAGTTTTACGTGCTAGTGAATTTTTTAGGTTATTTTGTGGCGATTAATAACTCTGGACGCTGTTCTTCGGAAAAATGTTTGAATAAGTAAGACGACGGCCGTTGGGGCGGGAAGGTTCTTGAGTGGCGGCCACGTGCCGGAAGGCGTAGCGTGGGTAGGCCCCCCACAAGGTGGACTGATGACCTGGTGAAGGTCGCAGGAGTCCGCTGGATGCGGGTGGCGCAGGACCGGTCATTGTGGCAATCTTTGGGGGAGGCCTATGTTCAGCAGTGGACGTCTTTCGGCTGATATGATGATGATAATGAATTTTTAAGGTTTTTTTGAGGCGATTAATAACTCTGGACGCTGATCTTCGGATTTTTTTGAATAAGTAATACGACGATAATGGACAGTGCTACAAGCGCCAAAAAATAGATATCGCTAGGGTGACATGGTCGCCGTGGATGTGCACAAACTCCATGTTACCAATTGGAAAGATATGAAAATAGCGCACTTTGGTGTTGGCGGACACGACTCATTTTGGGTCGATGAGCCAACGGAGTAAAAGCCATTTAACTACCTGGCAAATTAACTAAAGCGCAACAATCTCGAATGGAGTAGGTATAGGTATAGTCGCCTTACTCAATTACTTAGTACCTATCTGTTTTTTTTAGTTACACGAGTCTGAGGAAACGTGACAGCGATATTCAGACTTCATATCAATTTGTTATTAAACCTGGGTTTCCTTACCTGAAATCCAGCAACAAGTAGCATAACGTTCAGAAGCACGCTCATTCCCAATATGCAGAACAGCACCGTTGAAGTGACTGCCTCTACCGACGAGTCGTCGGTGACTGTTGTCTTCTTCAGCTCTACTGTCACCACCAGGCATGCTAACGCAAATAAAGAGAACACCTGTAAAAAAAGCTTTTTTAACGGGCTAGAGACTAAAAACGGGAGTAGAATGAGCTATATATTAAGAGCTTCGCGGTAGGCCAGGCCCATCAATCATTAATTGGGGGCTACCATGGTCACTTAAATGCGATTCAGTTTAGGTTCGGCTTGTCAGTTTTTGACAGTTATTTTATGGAACTGACACATTGCGAATCAGCTTAGGTCCTAAACTGAATCGTATTAGTCTGCCGCAAAGCTGATGTCGTCATCTGACTTGGTTAGTAGTCAGTCAGTACAGGTAGGTAGGTAATCAAATCACTAACGGATGCTGCGAGTGTTGGCCCTTGAATCAACAGCAAATTATTTTAAACGATTTTAGATACTTAAAGGGGCTTCCCTGCTTTAAATAATGCGTGATAATGACTTGATTTCAAACGGTTTAAAAAGGTATGTACTTACAATGTTGATATACCCGCACAATATTATGCCCGGTCGCAGAGGGATGCAAAAGCAGCATTTCCTCACTTCAGGCACTTTTACACGCATCTTCACAGTGTTAATTATCAACCAAGAATAAAAGTAATATGTTTATTAAGTAAAGGTGTTGTTGTGGTTATTAATAAAAGTTTTGTCAATACAGACAGGCGTTTGATTTGATACGCCACATATCTCTATTTATATATTTATGTTACTGTTGCTCACTAACACCAACGGCTCAGTGTGGCTCAAAAATTATAAATCTCTACAAACTTTTATCTTGTATTTCTCAAAAATTCTACCAGACTCTTAGATAGATTTTTTATCATATTTCTAGTAGCGTTTCCGATAAAAAATTTAAGACCTAATTATTCGGTAGTCATTAGACATTTATCTACGTCCTTTAGGTGCGATGTTGGGTCAACGAGCCTACATTTAGCTATTTCGTTGGCTAATTATTATTGATTTTTATGGCATTTACTTATTCTGCATTTCGATCTAAATAGAAGGATACGATGTTAAAATATTACTTCCCCTAATCACCTTATATGACATTACCGAATTTTATGGAATAGAAAACACGAAAAATGTTTGGAAATCTTAGGATTTTTTTTTCATATTAAAGGACTCTGGGTTATGACTGCCTACACCTACTATTTACCTACCTAGGTACAGCTTTAAAAATTAAATGACCCACTGGTTTATGGAATAATTAAGTATGTTACAAAAAACGCTCGTCTGTATAACTGCTTAATTATTTTTCCGTTATCACTGTTATCAGCAGGGTTACACAAATAAATAAGGTGGATGCGCTCGCGACGGTCAGAGGACATTCGGCAGGTTCGTTCACTCGTAACGTAGCGATAATGTTGACCTAAAAATATATTAAATAATATAACTAGCATTTTTATTTTGTCTTCAAAAAATACAGCCGCTATCAGATACGTCGGGGTGCTCACAAATATCTGAGCACCAGCAGAGTCAGGTTTTATAAAGTTACATTTTCGCTGTTTGCATCTCTCTAAAGCACGCACTTATTGACACGAAAGAGAAGCAAACAGCTAAATTGTAAATTGTAACTTTATAAAAACACGACGCTGATGGCGACTGTACATATGCTTGAGGAGTTGAGGTAAACCCGAAGTCAAAGGATTATGCACTTTGTATATGGCGAAACGTGGATGAGATTTGCCGCTATTTTTCTAATCTTAAAAAACGAGGTGTTGAAAGCTTGCCCAGTGTAGCGATTATCGACATCTAGGTACCTCCTAATGTGTCCATAACTCCGGCCTACGTCCAGCAGTGGACCGAGATAGGCTAATGATGCTAATGACATGATGATACCTACTAGGTACCTAGAGTTCAGGGATTAGCTACCTAGAAACGAGTATGAGACAAAAACTAAATAACTCGGTGGTACATTCAGTCAATTAGGTACTTTAATTTATTTTTTATGTTAAGACATAGTTCAAAGATGTATTTTAAACTATACATACACTTGTTTTCTATCGTTGGCACACTTACTTCAAGTACCAGGCGAATTGCTCTAATGGGAGTTATTGCATAATTGCGCCACCCAGGCCGACCCCCGGCACACCGGTTATCCCTCATTGGTATGTTTGTTTGTTTTACGTTCAATTACCGTTCGTAAGCTTAGGAAGTTTTATTACAAAGATACGTAATACCATGCAGTCATAACTTTATTACCTACTTAAACATACCTAATATTAAACTGGTTCGTTGATTCTTTTGAAGTCCGCTTTTCTGTCACCCACCGTAGTAGGCCTACCGCAAAACTTCTAAATTCGTAAATTTCGAGCATCCTGTATCTATCTATCAGTAAAACGAAGCCTTTCTTAGAGTGTCATAGACAGGTGCCGATTTAATGAGTGATTTTAGCAGAATGCGTTGTTGCTGATCGTCTAAGAGGGCCCGGAAGAAGAAGTAAATATAGTTACAAATTTTAATTATTAAATATCTGGAAGAGCGCAGTCTATACGTATACAATAGTTCCCCACAGATATTAAAATTCAAAATTTACTCAATTAACAGGATTCTATGTCGTGGCTAAAATGAAAAAAAAGTTAATGACAGTTTTCTCTAGTCTGTGGTTCGGTCGTCGGCCTGTCTTACGAAAAAGTTGTGCAAGACATTTGAGGTTTTTTACTAATATTTTCGTAGTGTTACAATTAGTTGACTGATATTATTATTAAATTAAAAGTTTACCAATAAATACAAAGTGAGTCGCAGTGATAAATTACATTATAATCATTTGTGTAACTTTCCTAATAATTTTGAGGTTATGTGTGATGGTCGAAATGATTTCAATATACTTACATTTATTACGGCATAAATACTCGTACGATGCTGTTATTACTACTTCAGCTATAGATATGCCCTGCAATACAGTTAAAAACGTGGATTTCTTAGATTATTCCTGCTGATTCAATAAGCAATAAAGATGCAGTAAGCGTATGATTGCATACATATGCATTTATGTGACTGCATCTGACGAATGAAACTGATCTTTCCAGATATGGCTGCTCAACTATTCAACCGCATCGGCCAGGTCGGCCTAGGAATGGCTCTTGTTGGTGGAGTGGTCAACTCTGCACTTTACAATGGTAGGTACCTAAAATTACATTGTAATCTTTGGACTATAGTAATACCTATCAATCCAATACGTATTAAAACATCAACAGGTTGGGGTATAGCAAAGGGGGCGCGGGACTTAGAAAATTTTTGATGGAGGTGGTGTTATTATGACATGTATTTTTTATGATGCTATTGTATAGAGGACGCTAAAATAAGCATGTTTTGTATGGACAACTTTTCTTTAAACTTGATAATTACGAAGATATTGGCTCTTGAAAATTACGAATGTACGGGGATCAAATCTGCAGCGTGAGCGAGCGAAGCGAGCGAACAAAACCTTCCGGGGCAGATCCGACTCGGATAGGTTAGGTTAGAATAAGAGGTAATTTTTTTTTTTGCAACCCAGAAAACTTGTTCACCAAAACCAAATTTTATTTAGGAGCCAATATCTTTGTAATTATCAAGTTAAAAGAAAAGTTGTCCATACAAAACATGCTTATTTTAGCGTCCTCTATACGATAGTATCATAAAAAATATGTGTCGTAATGACACCACCTCCATCAAAAATTTTCTAAGTCCCGCGCCCCCTTTGCTATACTCTGACCCATCAACATCAAATTGGCAATCATTGAATCTGTTGACCTCTTATTGTCACTGGACGAAATATCATGCTAAACTTGCTAAAGCATGCCAAGCATCAAATTGTAAACCACTGTCAACTTTGTAGGTGCACTTTATTTTGATTTTTTTGAGTCTATAAGGAATTTCAATTACCACCCTCTAATAACTATTTTAACACTTACGTTAGTTCAGTGTCCCTGAATAAATATATCTGTTGGATAAAATTATGTCTATCCTTTTCCTCAGGCATATTAAAGAAAAGGACAACTAATATTTGTGACATTGTCTGGGTAAAGGGATCTTATTGTCAATGGTGCTTATTTCAGTCAGCCTCCATAGCCTAGTTGGTAGCGACCCTGCCTACACAGCTGGAGGTCGTTTAAATCCCGACGAGGGCATTATTTGTGCATTTATTTATTGCAAATATTTGTTCCTTTGTCATGACTGTCTATGTATTTAAGTATCTATCTATATATATATATATATTGTCACCACCGCACCACATCCAAAGCCTTAATTTACCTTACCATGGATCTCGATTGATTTGTGTAAGATGCCCCAAGATATTTATTATTTATTTATTACGTCTCGCGGCATATTTGTACACAAACATAAGCCATAAGCACCATCAACATTAAGGTCCCTTTACCCGCATAATATCACATTTACCTCTGGGATGATGAAGCACTTAAAACAGGCCCATAAACAATTATAATGTTTCAAACTTACATATTCTCTAATATCTTTTTTCAGTTGATGGAGGGCACAGGGCAGTAATCTTCGACAGATTTGCGGGTGTAAAAAACTTGGTGGTTGGTGAAGGTACCCACTTCTTCATTCCATGGGTGCAGCGGCCCATCATCTTTGACATCAGATCAAGACCCAGAAATGTACCTACAGTCACTGGCAGCAAAGGTGAGACTTGCATACAATATAATACCTAAATTTCCTTGACTGTATGGTTGCCTAGTCAGTGTTAACTTCTGCAGCTAGGCAATTAGCCACCAAGCCACTTAACTCTTGAAAAAGATGTTATACAATTTTTTTTTATAAGATTTACCAATTATTTCACAACAAACTTCTGTCCGTGGCATATAGGCCCCTGCCACAGGAGTTGGTAATTTCTCGTGCCCCAGTGTACAGTGAACAACAAAAAGATGTATTGACGTTTTCCCTATACAGGTTGATTTTTTAATCACCAGCAGAACTTTAGAGGGTTCTCGAATCAGATGTTGGATAAATAAAAAAATTATGAAAATGAAGAAATGAGAATTAATCAACATTGATCAGCCAAGTAACAGATAGATTAAAATTTTACAAAGTATAATTTTATGTAATTTAATAATTGTCAAATTGTTCATCTTCATCTATAACTTGATAAGAGCTCAATATCATTTTTTTTTTATTATTAGAATAATTTGGTGCATGGCGTGAAGAACTTGATAAATCGAGATGAAAAGTAGAAGAAATTTGCCTTCACCAAAATATCTCGAGTTATCATGATCTTCACGCTGCTTGCACCATACATCTTTTGTCCATTTAAGTATAGGACTATTATAATTGGTTCTTAAACTGGTTGATATTCTTTGCTGAAACTACATCTACTGGTAGTTTGTTCCATGTTTTGACCACTGTGTTTATTTAATGAATGTCACGGTAACTAAAGAGAAAATATATATTAATTTATTTTTTACTAAAATCATCTCACCATCCATTTCCAGATCTCCAAAATGTAAACATCACCCTCCGCATCCTGTTCAGGCCGGTGCCAGACCAGCTGCCCAAGATCTACACCATCCTGGGTATAGACTATGATGAGAGGGTGCTGCCTTCCATCACTGGGGAGGTCCTCAAGGCAGTTGTCGCACAGTTTGACGCTGGAGAACTTATCACACAGAGAGAGGTGATTATTCAATTGTTATTTATTACTTCTGTTTATTCAGCAATCTAACCAAACTACTTGAATACAGACATTTGAATAGGTACATGATGAAATTGATGAATATGCTTAACTAAAAATGTACGTGAACTCAATGTTTAAGGGTTTAAATATCTCTTCGTTTTATTTCTCTCGTCAGCCTCCGTAGCCTAGTTGGTAGTGACCCTGCCTACGAAGCTGGAGGTTCCGGGTTCGAATCCCGGCGAGGGCATTCATTCTTTTATTTATCACAAATGTTTGTTCCTTGGTCATGGTTGTCTATGTATTTAAGTATCTATATGTATCTATCTATTATACATATATATCGTCGCCTGGTACCCACATCACAAGCCTTATTTGAGCTTACCGTGGGACTAGGTCGATTTGTATAAGATGTCCCAATGTATTTTATATTATTATTATTATATTTATATTATTACCATAAAACCAAGAACCGATCACAACACAATCTAAGGTGTAACATAATCACACAATCAATCACATAATGTATTCTATAAGTGCGTGATTATGGAATAATGCTAGTTTTTAGATTTGTTTGCATTCTTATTGTTTTCTACTGACAATGGTATACTACGTATGAATATGTCTGCCAGTTTTGCTGGCCAGCTGTCCTCAAAAGGCTATAACTTAGGTCAAAGGCTGGTCAACATTTTCAATACATCAGAATCAAAGCCAAAAAGAAATCATCAGAGCTAAAAAATAATGATAATTAAAAACACGAATTCACACATAACGATAATTAAAAATACGAATTCACACAACATTGAGAGTAAATTTAAATTACCAAAAATGGCTTAGTAAAAGTAACGCGACTTCACACAATGTAAAAAAAAATACGTTAGAAAACGCACATTTATTGTGTACTTAAGGAATTATTAGATATAATATATATATTTCATAGTTACATCTGTCAAATAGCCAATATGTTGAAGTTCTTATTAAAAAATCCACTTCTTTGTTTGCCAAACTAGATTACTTCCCCAACAGACACTTCAAGTTGTTCCTTTAAACTTCCAGGTCGTCTCACAAAAAGTCAGCGAAAGCTTAACCGAGCGAGCGGGTCAGTTCGGTCTCATCCTCGACGACATCTCCATCACTCACCTCACCTTCGGCAAGGAGTTCACGCAAGCCGTCGAGCTGAAACAAGTCGCCCAACAGGACGCCGAGAAGGCGCGATTCCTCGTCGAAAAGGCTGAACAACAAAAGAAAGCAGCTGTTATCGCTGCAGAGGGAGACGCCCAAGCGGCGGTCCTACTCGCCAAGTCATTCGGAACAGCTGGTGAAGGTCTAGTAGAACTCCGGCGTATCGAAGCCGCGGAAGATATCGCCTACCAGCTATCTAAATCGCGCAATGTCACCTACCTACCGCAGGGACAGAATGTCCTCCTCAACCTACCAACGCAGTAGAAATGTTAGTGCCATGTTCCGTTCCAAATTCGATCGCAGGCGGTTAAGGCATCCAAAAATGTATGTTAAATTCAATTTTTTTTATGTGACTGATATTGGGATATTAAGTTGTGCGTTTCGTTGCAAACCAGTATTGTCACTAGGTAACAGTTATCCAAATATTACTAAACAAAAACATAAGTGGTTTATTGAAACGTCATATTCGCAAATAGTTTTTTTAACACAATAACTAAGCCAGACTTTAATAGTCATCTTGTGTTTTAAATGTATGTTATGATATTTAGTTACAACGAAACGCACCAGATAAATCGAATTTGGAATGAAACTGTGAATATTGAATTATTGCAACTGTTGATAATAATGTACAGGATTTCTGGGACTCTGTTCTGGTGCA
This sequence comes from Thaumatotibia leucotreta, assembly GCA_025490895.1. Lineage (NCBI taxonomy): Eukaryota > Metazoa > Arthropoda > Insecta > Lepidoptera > Tortricidae > Thaumatotibia > Thaumatotibia leucotreta. The sequence continues at coordinate 62,090 of JALPQI010004910.1, read as the reverse complement.
ATTGCATTTGTATTTACACAAATAATTGTAAGGATATGCATTTGGGAGAGACAAGAATGCTTTATTTCCGCCAATAGATGTAGTCACGTTTTAGTTTTATGAAAACTTAATTACGCATTAAACTATACTTGTTGAAATACATCATTTTTATTTTACCTTCAAATTTTCACTCGGTATACCATATCATATAGGTAGAACTATAAACGTGCTATTATTACTACTAATAACAATGATTATTCAAACCACTAAAATCGCTTTACAATACATTACTACTGTAAGTAATGTAAGACAAACCCTAATTGTTAAACGATACACAACTAACACAACACAGTAGTAACACTTTTTCAAACCGCTAAATTGTATGACCGTTAATTTATGGCTAAAATTTTCCAAACATTGACACCATAGTGAGATAACGATAAATGGTCCATAACCTTGGATGACTAACGTGGTGTGAATTCATAATGTGACAACGTCTGAAGCGCCACTATAGGCTGAACGCGTGGTATGGAGAGGTAAAAATATATCGATATCCTTTTCACTCATGGTGCTACCAAGTGTAACAGAAAGCATCGTCAGTCGTCTGATAGTTTTACGGCGAATGTAACTTCGAAATCGCTCCACGTAACTGAGATTATGACATATATTACGCCATTTTCATCAGTCTTTCGAATTCGTTGCACCTACTTAGCCAGCAATGTATCGTAAGCAACAGTGGACATGGTATGTAGGCATTCGGCTATGTTCGCTGAACTCTTAACTCTATTCATGGGAAACAATTAATTTGCAACTTTAAGTCAAGCCACATAAGGTCCGTATCTAGGTTTGCGAAATTACCAACGCAACTCTGAAGACATGCCTGAAATTGATTGATCATGTAAACATCGCGGCCTTAGTTTTTATCAGACCTTACTCATCAGCAGATGTCTGGTGCTAGCGAGGAGTTGTGAATAGTTTTAATGGAATAAATTTGTACATAATGGCTGCCATTTTTAACCGCTTAGGGCAGGTGGGATTAGGAATGGCTCTCATTGGTGGAACCGTCAATTCTGCGTTATTCAACGGTAAGTTCTTTAAAATAAAGATACATACATAACCATTAGGGTAATTTGGGAGTTGTGCGCAGAACCAACAGATCAAGTGATAAGTTAGGCAGCTAGCTGCCTTAACTTTTTTTCTTTATTTTTCCTTAAAATGATGTTACACTATTTCTTATTAAATTGCGAGTTATGCGCAGAACCGACTGATCCTTTAAGAAATAACATGTTTAGTCCTTATACAGGGCGTCCCAAAATTATGGGACATGAAGGGGAAGTACCTTAAATAGCGTAGATAGTGTATTTTGCTGAAAGAAGAAATTTATGTTATTTTTAAAATGTAGTAATTTTGCAGTCAAAGTTTTTCAAAAAAATACTTGCTTCACCCGGAAGTCGAACCGACTACAATTTTTTTTCGAATTTTTAACCAATTTTTTTTTGTTATTCTTTTAGTTTTAGATACTATGTTTCTTAAGAAAAATTGTTATTTTTTATCCATTCTTTCGAATGACATCATATATCATCAATCATCAAATTACAAAAAAAAATTGTTTTAAGATAGGTTTGATGCCTAGAAAAAGCAAAGTTTTGGATTTTTTTTTTTAATGCAGCATTATTTAATTTTCGAAATAGAATAAAGTCTTCTTTCAGCAAAATATCCTATCTACGATATTTAAGGTACTTCCCCTTCATGTCCCATAACTTTGGGACGCCCTGTATATGTAATTCAGGGCAAATTACCCTTTTTACTGTTTTTTCCCACCTGTTACCAGCGAGAACAACTGGGAATTAAAAGTCCTGGGATTTCTTTTTCCTAGTAGTTACCGCCACATAGGTATATTAGTGGGAAAAATATTCCCAGTATTTACCACCAAGTACCTACTCTAGTGGCAGCAGATGGGAAAAAATCTCAGTTGTTACCACTAGTGTCAGATGGGTGGTAACAGGTGGGAATAACCCCCTTATTACGTTTAAAGTAAGGTGTATATAGTTCGTGTGATACCTAGCATGGTACTTTCAGTCGACGGCGGCGAGCGAGCGGTGATAATGGACAAGTTTACCGGCGTCCAGAAATACGTAGTGGGAGAGGGCACCCACTTCATCATTCCCTGGGTGCAAACCCCGTACATTTTTGACATAAAGTCGCGGCCGAGAAACGTTCCTACGTTAACTGGGAGCAAAGGTGGGTTAGTAAACTAAGAAAGGTCGACCTTTTTCATCCTTTGGATTTTACATCAGTACTTAGGTAGGATTGAGGATGAACGAATAGTTAGCATTAGCACAATTTAATGGCAATAGCCAATGCCAATTTTAGAAGATCTCAAAAATAGGAAATGGAAATTTCTGTAATAATCCTTCAACAGCCTTAGGTCATCTTGTGTTTGACAGGAACACCCGGCGTTCCCGCCGCTACCCTATCCGTCTCTTTTCGATTGTACTGATTTAACAAAAATGCATAGCCGGCAGCCGCCAATTGCTGTGAAATTACCCTCCAAAAGTAGCCCTCATATTTAAAATTCACTTATTTACATTCCACATCCGTCATATCCTCAATCGCTTCAGTAATTTCGGAGCAAATCGGCTGTAACAGAGGGACAGATAGACACGCGAGTAATCCTATAAACTTATAAAGGTTTCTTTTCATTTTGAGGTACGGAATCCTGTGAACTTGCAAAATTACAAGCTATAAAAGAAAACTATTTTTTTCTTATGTTCTGCCTCAAATTACCTCACTTTTTCCCTAGGCCCTAAAATATCAGTGCTTGTGGTACCTATTTAGAACCTTACCCATCTCAGGCCTGACTCCTGCTACAAACCTTTTCAGACCTACAAAACGTGAACATAAGCCTACGCATCCTCTTCAGACCCGTGCCTGACGAACTACCCAGGATCTTCACAGTGTTAGGCGTCGATTACGAAGACAGGGTCCTTCCATCCATCACGTCGGAAGTGCTTAAAGCCGTTGTAGCGCAGTTTAATGCTGAGGAGCTGATCACACAGAGAGAAGTATGGGGTGTTTAATTTTGAATAAATAAGCTGGCTGGCTATACGTAGTAAAGAAAAGTAGGTACCGTAAAGGACATAAATAAATATACAATTTTAAACCTTATGCTTCAGGTACCTATAAGTAAAAAAGTGTATACATATTTATGTCGTTGACTGTACCAGAGATCGACGCTTCACGAGTATAGTTCGGGAAATATTTTTTCTCAAACTTGCTACGGAATGTTGATGTTACTTACTTTAAATTAAGCCCGGAAATACTATGTATCCGGTGTCATATGCTAAGATGATATGTAAAGAGATTTCATGTATTTATTTCACACCTAGGACTGCAAACAAACTGTCTTTTGTTTTGAAACGTCAAATCGTGACACTAGGTCTTGACATTCAGCCACAGAAAAAAAAATAACCTAAGAACTAATGTCTATACCAACAGGTAAAAGGATACCTCAAACAGATTAAAAAAAAAGTTAGGCGCGAATGTTTTTTTAATGTTGTACGATACTGTACTATTGGTTTATTTACAAATCAAATAGTATGGTTCGGCGAAATCAGTTCGTTTTATTTCATGGCAAGTTTGAGAAAAGCACTATACAAATCTCGGCGAGAAACAGGGTTACAGGCCGCGTATTCCTATCTGGCCTCAGTTCCTTCGGCCAGATATATCTACTTGGCCTGTAACCCTTCGTTTCCCGTCCTCTATAGTAATGTACTATTGACCGACTCTTATCTTACTTACGACCTTTTGTTTTGCATCATTAACAATAGAAAAGTGCTAGACTGCTGAATGTCTAGTAAGTGTTAACGCAAAACAAAAGGTCGTAAGTAAGATAACAGTCGGTCAAATAATATTTCCCGAACTATACTCAGCCTCAACATGAAAGGAACATTTGAACAAACTCAGATTTTAGATATTCGAATTTAAACCTTGTCCCTTTGACATAAAGTGCCCATAACGGATACCTAATAGTTCAGCGTCGAGCACTGGTGGTAAGCAATGGCGCGCTTAGACAGCAAGTGGATGAAAATACTATAATAATTATGACTTTATTACACAAATCGAGGCAAGAAAATTACAAGCAAATAACTGTGAATTTATCTAAAGGTAAAATTATCCCATTATTGAGGGATAGATACAGATAGCCTTCAGGTAACCTTTAGAAAGTGCCCTTTAGATCAGATCTGGTGGCTTCAGTATACCTATCAGGTAGTACCTAGTAGGTAGTGGTTGTATTCTCTTTTTTAAGTGAGTAGGTAGGTATAGCCTCCTGCTACATGTGTCCTACCCATAGCCCTTTGCACGCCGATCACGAAGACAATTCGTTATTTTCGCAGTTGTGATCTTAAACTCTATTGATAACCAATTAGAGTTCAAAGGGCCTGGCCGGACTGCCATGGTAAAATTGCCCCTGGCAAAATATGAAATATTGGTATGCAGGATTATTCGTATTGTTACTACATGTACTACTACTGGATATTATGCCTCAAACTATTTCCGTTAACGAAAAAAATTAAAAAAAGAAATTTTGTTTTTTATTTTTTTCTTTAAAACCACGTACCCGATTGACTTGTTCTTTGGATATTTTATAGATATATTAAGGATACATCAAATAAAAAAAAATTAACTTCCTGACTTTTTATTAAGCATATTTTTTTTTTTTTTCAACGACGGGTTTGTGGAAGCTGTCCATAGCGCTGGGTCTAAGTTTTTTAAGACCCAGCGGACAAATAAGACCAGAAAGCTCTCAGACTCCACTCAGAAGCTAATGGAAAAAAGAAGTGAACTGGTTCTACAATCCTCAGTTGATGCGACTTTATACCGGCAGCTCAACAGACAGATCTCTAAGTCCCTCAAACGCGATATGCGCCAATTCCGTACCAAGTGTATAGAAGAAGCCATCGAGCGGAACAAGGGCTCTAAAGTTTTTGCAAGGGATCTGTCTGTTGGGCAAAGACAGCTCGCCAAATTAAAGACTGAGGATGGTAGAATCGTCACATCCAGATCTGAGCTGCTGAGTGAGATAGAGGGTTTTTATGGACAGCTGTACACGTCAACTAGCAGACCCGAAGTTGATCTAGCGGAAGACCTCAGAGCTAGACTGACCCGACACTATACAGAAGATATCCCGGACATCAGCCTGTGCGAGATTAGAATGGCTCTTGAACAGCTCAAAAATAACAAGGCGCCTGGGGAGGACGGAATTACAGCTGAGCTTCTGAAGGCGGGTGGTAAACCGATCCTTACGGCCCTTCAGAAGTTGTTCAATTCCGTCTTACTGGAAGGGAGAACGCCAAAGGCATGGAACAGAGGTGTGGTGGTACTGTTCTTCAAAAAAGGTGACAACGCTTTATTGAAGAACTACCGACCCATCTCACTTCTGAGCCATGTCTATAAGCTGTTTTCAAGAGTCATTACGAATCGTCTTGCACGCAGGCTTGATGACTTCCAGCCTCCCGAACAAGCCGGTTTCCGAAGAGGCTTTAGTACCGTAGACCACATCCATACGCTTCGCCAGGTTATACAGAAGACCGAAGAATATAACCTGCCCCTCTGTTTAGCGTTTGTGGACTACGAGAAAGCCTTCGATTCGATCGAAACATGGGCAGTACTACAGTCTCTCCAACGGTGCCAAGTAGACTACCGCTATATCGAGGTGTTGAAGTGTTTATACGAGAGCGCCACAATGTCAGTCCGACTCCAAGACCAGAGCTCGAAACCTATTCTGCTGCAGCGGGGAGTTAGGCAAGGAGATGTCATCTCCCCTAAGCTGTTTACCGCTGCACTGGAGGATGTCTTTAAGACTCTGGACTGGAGAAGGCTGGGTATCAACATAAACGGCGAGTACCTCACTCACCTTCGATTCGCTGACGATATAGTAGTCTTGGCTGAGACCTTGGAGGACTTAAGTACTATGCTCGTTGACCTCAGTAAAGCCTCCGAGCGAGTTGGTCTTAGGATGAACATGGATAAGACGAAAATCATGTCGAATTCCCATGTAGCACCAACTCCCGTAATAATCGGAGACTTTACACTCGAAGTTGTAGACGAATATATATACCTAGGGCAAACTATTCAGTTAGGTAGGTCCAACTTCGAGAAAGAGGTCAATCGTCGAATCCGACTCGGTTGGGCAGCGTTCGGGAAGCTACGACACATATTTTCGTCCAATATTCCGCAGTGTTTGAAGACGAAAGTCTTTAATCAGTGTGTGTTGCCAGTGATGACATACGGTACTGAAACGTGGCCGCTTACAATGGGCCTCATAAGAAGGCTCAAAGTCACCCAAAGGGCAATGGAGAGGGCTATGCTAGGAGTCTCTCTGCGTGATCGGATTAAAAATGAGACCATCCGCAGCAGAACCAAAGTAACCGAAATAGCTCTCCGAATCGCTAAACTGAAGTGGCAGTGGGCGGGGCACATTGCGCGTAGAACCGATGGCCGTTGGGGCGGGAAGGTTCTTGAGTGGCGGCCACGTACCGGAAGGCGTAGCGTGGGTAGGCCCCCCACAAGGTGGACCGATGACCTGGTGAAGGTCGCAGGAGTCCGCTGGATGCGGGTGGCGCAGGACCGGTCATTGTGGCAATCTTTGGGGGAGGCCTATGTTCAGCAGTGGACGTCTTTCGGCTGATATGATGATGATGATGATATTTTTTTTAATTTATGTCTTAAATATTTTTTTTTTACCACATACGAGTTAGCGACACCTACTATATTTTCATATAATATTCGCAATTTTATACTCTATTACATATATTTATATTAAAAATATTACTTTGGATCAACAACTCGAAAAAATTTTTTTTCATATACATAGTGAACAAAATTAACCTTAGTATTGTTTAACGGGAAGTGGCCCTGCTAGCCTACCATGGTCTGGTCGCTCTTGTCACAGAGGCTGTCACGCTCCCACCAGTACGCGAGTGCGAACGTGACAGCCTCTGTGACAGGTGCGACCATGGTAGGCCCTCTGTTTTCCCAATTGAAACTAATTATTATTTAAAAAAATAAGTTTTATTTTATTTCTCGCACTAGTGGGAAATTCAAGCAGTCATATTATAGCTAAAAACTGAGTTCTGTTTTAAGGCACGTTTAAATAGAATCTGCTCATTTAACAATTACAAGTATGTATGTTATTTTATATTCTCTTTTTTTTTTTTCCAAGTAGGGTATAGTATCAGTTTGAGCCAAAAGAATACTTAAGTACCTCCATATACTTAGTAGGATTTGTATTAACAGTGTGGTAAATCTTTTAACGAATCAGCTTAATTTAGCTCTTTATTTAATAACGAGTGTTTAAATATTGCCATAAGTGACGACAGCGTTGACGATTAGGGCTCAAGAAATTGTTTATGATGCTATGTTATGTGTGATTTAAATGTAGGTGGGTGAAATAAAGTAATGGTTAAATTTCTACTTTCGAGTTTTATTTATTTACTCTGAAATAGGGCTTAACACTTAAAATCAGTGCTACATAAATCATAATACAGTATGTGAACTATAGAGAAAAAAATATTAGAGCTTGCTGACTCCAAAAACCACTAGCCGGGTCCACACAGAGTGAGGCACGCCGCGAGGAAATTTTCTCTCGCGGAATATGTGCTATGTTGACGTGCCACAGCCGAGGCAGTGCGTGCTCTTTGCTCGTCTGAGCAACCTGCCTCGGCCGAGGCACATCTACGTAGCACCTTTGCCTCGCGGCGTGCCTCGCTCTGTGTGGACCCGGCTACTAAAATAAAAGATAGCTTGGCTAAAACTATGCTTTAGTTCGATAAATATACATTAACTTTTAACAGAGTTTAGAGCTGATTCGTTAAAAGATTTGCCACACTGTTAATACAAATCAAATCATAATCTTATTAAAAGGAAACAAAACTACTAAGTATATGGAGGTACTTAAGTATTCTTTTGGCTCAAACTGATACCCTACTTGAAAAAAAAATAAGAGAATATAAAATAACATACATACTTGTAATTGTTAAATGAGCAGATTCTATTTAAACGTGCCTTAAAACAGAACTCAGTTTGTAGCTATAATATGACTGCTTGAATTTCCCACTAGTGCGAGAAATAAAATAAAACTTATTTTTTTAAATAATAATTAGTTTCAATTGGGAAAACAGAGGGCCTACCATGGTCGCACTTGTCACAGAGGCTGTCACGTTCGCACTCGCGTAATGGTGGGAGCGTGACAGCCTCTGTGACAAGAGCGACCAGACCATGGTAGGCTAGCAGGGCCACTTCCCGTTAAACAATACTAAGGTTAATTTTGTTCACTATGTATATGAAAAAAATTTTTTTCAAGTTGTTTATCCAAAGTAATATTTTTAATAAAAATATATGTAATACAGGGTGTTTTTTTTTCGACCGTTCAAATTCTACGTAGTGAATGTGTAGGTCATACTGACCAACTTTTACTATGGGGACAAAGTCGAAATCGCGAAAAAAAAATCAGCTGTTTCATACATTTCGGCCGGCGTAATGCCGCCAATTTGTATGAAACAGCTGATTTTTTATTCGCGATTTCGACTTTGTCCCCATAGTAAAAGTTGGTGAGTATGACCTACACATTCACTACGTAGAATTTGAACGGTCGAAAAAAAAACACCCTGTAGAGTATAAAATTGCAAATATTATATGAAAATATAGTAGGTATCGCTAACTCGTATGGGGTAAAAAAAATTTATTTAAAACATAAATTTAAAAAAAAATATGCTTAACAAAAAGTCAGGAAGTTATTTTTTTTTTTATTTGATGTATCCCTAATATATCTATAAAATATCCAAAGAACAAGTCAATCGGATACGTGGTTTTAAAGAAAAAAATAAAAAACAAAATTTCTTTTTTTTAATTTTTTTCGTAAACGGTAATAGTTTGAGGCATAATATCCAGTAGTAGTACATGTAGTAACAATACGAATAATCCTGCATACCAATATTTCATATTTTGCCAGGGGCAATTTTACCATGGCAGTCCGGCCAGGCCCTTTAAACGAATACTTTTTTATGTCGGCGTGCAAAGGGATAGGACATCCTCGATCATTTTTTAACACCATCAATGAGACGAATTCCCAATTTGATTTGACAAATTTTAACATAGGCACGAGGATAGGTTTAGGCAATCCTAATTTTATATTTCAGATCGTATCTCAAAAAGTAAATGACAGCCTAACGGAAAGAGCGAAGCAATTCGGCCTCATACTAGACGACATCTCCATCACACACCTCACATTCGGCAGAGAGTTCACTCGAGCAGTCGAGCTGAAGCAAGTCGCTCAGCAGGACGCTGAAAGGGCAAGATTCTTAGTCGAAAAAGAGGAACAGAAGAAAAAAGCAGCTGTGATAGCGGCCGAAGGGGATTCCCAAGCGGCCATTTTGTTAGCGAAATCGTTTGGTACCGCGGGAGAAGGATTGGTCGAGCTACGACGCATAGAAGCTGCCGAGGATATAGCGTATCAGTTGTCGAAGTCACCTAATGTTACTTATTTGCCGGAAGGTAATGTATTGCTGAATAAAGGAGTGAAATAAGAGAGAAGAGTTCTTATTGCTCATTTATTTTAATGTGGGCATTATTAACTTGGGTACATGTATGATTATGAGTGAAGAAACCAAATATTTAATTAGAATTTTAAATAATATAAATGTTTCAAAAAGAATATCAGCCTCTACCTATGTATATTGTAGAATAAAACAAAATAACAATCTCGAGTTTTCATTTACATTTATGAAATATTCACAGGATTACCAAATAATTACTGCAGTCATTTTGCCAATGAGCGTAAAACATACAGAATTGGCCCCCGGTTTTTTGTATCACTTACCATAACGATGGAATTTACTTGAACCTTAATACGCATTGACTGTGTAAGCGCCCTTATGGCAAACTACAAAGTGGGACATTTTTACAAGCATACCTACTCACATTTTATTATATTATCTTCTACCTCGAAACTGTACTTCTATAGTTCAAGAGTCGCTTGCTAAACGGCACTTAGACATTTAATTCGTAATTCGTATAAAGACACGTCGCATTTGGAATATATACAAATTTCGACCGGGACAGTGGTTGGGTTGTGCCAACCAACATCAGGGAAGGAGGGGATGACTGGGGTCATCTCTAGTCTGAATACTCTCAATCTGGTTGTTAATAATGACAGTGTGTAAATTTTAGAGCTGGTCTCATAAATATTTCGGAGGCATTTTATGACTGTCCCACTAACTCCCATCAGGCTCAATTTGGTACACTCCTTAGGTACCCCCTCAAGTATGCAAAGAACCGAAGAGCATATTAATAAGGTAGACACTAGACACCCGATACAAGCACGGAAGGCGCGCCACAAATACGAACAAACCTTCATATTTGCTTCAGGATCAGGTTGCCCTCACTGACGCTTATTTCCACTTGGTCCCATAAGAAAAAAACATTGTTATCTACTCATTAGTGTCAGTATTACTGTCTGTACAAACGGGCAAAGATAGTAAAGCTTCGCCTCCCTCATTTTCTTTCTCATTAGTCTTATCCAATGCATAATCCTTCTCTATTCTAGTGTAAAACAAGTTTTCCCTTATACAAGCCTCCTTCACATATTTCATTTCTTCAATATTCAAGCCGCCAGGCAGGGTGAGCTTGCACAAATTAACATTCTCTTTGAAATTCTTTATTAATGTATCCACTTCTTTCTTAAAGTTATCACTTATTAATTCCAGACGAGGTCCAACAAAATTCTTAGCTATCAATTTGTTTTGATCGCAGATAGCTCTAGTTTTCTCAAGTAAGATTAATTCTTCATTAATTTCATTCTTATCAGGACATAGTTTTTGAGCTCTTAGCAGTCTTTTTTCTGCAGCATCATACTGACCAATCATTCGGAGAGCCTTAGCATGTTGGAAGAGAGCTTTGCTGTTATTCCATAAGCATTCCAATCTATTGAGCTCATTGCAAGCTATGCAAGCCTTTAGTGGTTGTTCCAGAGAATTTGAACATATAGCCAGATTCAAATACAATTTCACTAACATTTTTTCTTGTTTTTTCTCTTCTTTTTCATCTGCCAGTCTGCATTTGTGTAGCATGGCTATACACTTTCTAAAAAGGTGTATGGCTGCCATTGTGTTTTTAGTTTTGTGTAAAGTAACACCAGAACTGTACAGCTTAGTCACTTGGTTTAACACCCGCTCAAACATGTTGGGCTCCGAGTAGTTTATATCCCTGAAAAACAGAGTCGATTCTAGTAAATGCATGTTTCATCACTATGACATAGTCAGAAAATATAGTACTGACAATAGTGTAAAATAAAAGAAGTTAGTAAATTGCTAAATTTTGGGTTGGAACTTAGTTTAAAAAAATATGAATGAGTAGTCTTTATAATTGGTTGTTGATTGGTTGATCTATAACAAAATAATGTACAGAATCTCATACCAGCCTTAGTCAATTAATCATTTCCTTTTTTCCAAATATGCAAATTTATATTTCTGTCTAAAGCTAATTGAAACAGAAACATATTATACAATCAGATATTTTCTTGAAAATACAATGGGAAAGTACTATTCAGTAGATCTCTAAAATAGCTTACCCCTCAACTGGAGTCAAAATGCTTTTCATGAGTTTGATGTAGAACACACAGTCTGCTTTTGGTTTTATTCTGGGTGGGACCCCAAACTCTCCGAACATGACTTTGTAAGAGAGCAGGAAAACTGACATTTCACCCACTAACATAGATGAGACAGCAGTTTGGAGGCCTGGTAATAGATCATTGTCCTTCAGATCCACTATCTGTAATTTATAGATGATTTTTTTATCATACAATAGTTTTTTGGAAATTACACAAAGCTGGTATTAAATCTTAAAACCGAGGGAAAACTAGAAAATTAATGATGATAGCATTCATAGTTTTTTAGTTTGTTTGCCCTCAGGTTTTAGAAAATTTTGCATTTAGAACATCATAGAACAATTTGCTATTTTTAAGTGCACAAGCTCTCAGGGTTATTGTATGGTTACTATCAGTGAAAGTGTAAACCCATCGTCTGGCAAGCTCCCACTGTGGTAATGTCCATTTAGATTTTAATTAACTGACAGAAACTTTTGGCTCGAAATTCAGATTTATAACATGTAAAAAGATGTTTTCCTGCAGAAATAATGTTACTTCAACACTTAACTACAGTAATGATTACAATAGATTTATTTATATTCAGTATAGGAGGGTAGTTAAATGTTTTTTTCTTAATTGAGGGCATAGCGATTTTAAGTATTAAATAAACAAGCAGGCTTAGCAGGCATTAAAACTCCAGTATGCTTAGCACATGATGGGCGCAACAGTATCTCGCCGCGAGATTGTCTATCTGTCTGTGCTAAGGCTGCTGCAGATAAACATCACAAAAAATTGTAAACGAGATTGGTAGTTATTGTTTTAACTCTTACCAGAGGCTTATGAAGTTTCCGAACATCAAAAGGTTCATCTACATCTTCCCAAAATCCAGTATATGCTATGTGGACTGTACAGCCCTCATGGAGTGGAAAGCCCCCACCTTGCTCCAGAACCTTCTTTTTGACGCAACCATCTGCATCTACAGATGTCATTTGTTTTTCTAAGGTTTTTAAGCATTTCACCGGTTGTCCGATATGATCGTAAATTCTGGCATCTTCTCGCTCTATCTCTAGGCAATTACCCTCTTCCAAATCGTCATTTATGTGAAGTACGGAGCCTGTTGTGCAAAGTTGGCTAAAACATTTGATATTGTTATGAAATTAATAAATGATGTATACGAATTAGCTACGCGTAAAAATAATGTAATGGTTTTCGTGACATAAGTATCTACTAAAATCATCAATTCAACAATTCTAATATTTTAACAAGATTCCAACTTACTTCAAGTCCAACCCGTCTTCTAAAGCGATGCTTGGCATGGAAGTGTTTCTTGGCATTTTAAAAATAACTGATGATGTGCCAGAAAGTAAAATAACAATAAATGTTATGCAAATTAATTATTTATCATTGATTTAACAAAATATACCTAAATGCATAGAGGTAAGATTTTTATAAGCAAGATTAAGCAATACAACAGTCACAACTCACAACACAAGACGCCAAGACGCCAGACGATTGAGATATTTGAGATTTGTTTTGACAGTGACAGTGACACTTTTGACATTGACATTAGATTTTTTTTATAATTTTAGTCCAAGACATTAGATTTGAAGCACTAATACACAGCCAAATAGTGCACGACCCAAAACTATAGACTCGACTCGACTGGTTAATCATTTATTTTATAATAATTTTCGATGTTTGTGGCACCCAGTCAGTAGGCCACCGAAGGGAGAGTTGTTATCAAAGTTGTTATCATCATCATCATCATCAGCCTATGATAGTCCACTGCTGGACGTAGGCCTCTCCTATTAACTACGCGCATCACGCTATGCTGGGCAAGCGGATTGGCGATCGCAGTAATGTGTCCACTAGTAAGTTGTTATACAGGTTGATAAATGTAAAAAAGAAGTATTTTATTTATTATTACAGTGTCGGTGATGATGCTTGGAGGATTCAGAAGGTTATAAATGTTATAACGTTGTAAAACAAATCTAATGTATTAATTTAAGGCAAAAATCAAATGTTTTGACATATAGTTTGACGAGACAATTGGTGTTGCTATACATCATCCCGAGTTAGTTCCACTTTATTTGAATCTCTACAATATTTTATCGAAGTATACGTTAAACATTCTAGAGAGAATATTTGGGTGAAAGAAGACTTTGTTATTTTTAAAGGAAAATAAAACTGCATTCAAAGTTTTTCACAAAATTACTTGCTTCGGCCTGAAATCAAACCAACTACAATGTTTTTTACAAACATTTTTTTTATTCTTTTAGTTTTAAACAATGTTTCCTAAGATTTATTTTTTATTTTTTATCCATTCTATCGAATACCATCATAAATCTACGAAAAAAAAGAAATAGCTGTGGATTTTATTTGGATTTAAAAAATTTTGGATTTTATTTTGAAAGGAGTATTATTTAATAGAAAAAAATGTCTTCTTTCAATGAAAATATATCCTATGGAGGATATTTAAGGTACTTTCCGTTCATGTCCCATAATTGATTATATTCTCTTTGGGACTTGGGACCTTGGGACACCCGGTATATTATAATATTAATTAAAAAGTAGTGAAGTGTGTGTAATTAATTGATCAAAATGTCTTGTCACTTGTCTTAGAGTTTTTAACCAGTATGAAGCACTTCAATTTTTGTTGGCTATTTTTATTTACGTAAGTTCTTCGATTTCGGCCTAAATTAGTTAAAATATAATTTGGTGCATTCCAAAACAATGTCGGGTTCGTGACGCTGTTTTTCGCATACTTTTAAGAAAGTACTTAAGGATTACAATTATTGGTGTAGGTACCTATTTTAATTTTATAATTTGGTGTTTTTATTAATAGACTATATAAATCTCGCACTTTCCATATTTTTCTAAGGTAGCTGTCATAGCCGTCACGTTTCCGACAAAGTAGACTTTTTCGTGAAATGCACCACACTCAGTTGATAGGGTAAATGTATCAGTTGCTGTCAATGGACCACTAATTCAAAAATTAGTCAGATAATATACCTTGACTGGTGAATTTTATATTTGGTTACCCAAACGGGATGATCAAACCACCAATAATGGAACCATCATTCGCAAAAGGTGTACCAGCAAGTTACTACGTGTAATGTTTCACAAGTAAGAATGAATAGAGCAGATTGTTTTTTTTTTACTTTTTCCCACTATCCTATATTTGCACTATTAGGACAGAGTTCACTTGTATCATACGAATTATCTGTCTAAGAGTCCTTATGGTAAGAGACCATGTGGGATATTTTACTAAGAACGATCGGTCGGATAATATGAATTTAGAATTATCATCTCTTATGATAAAAAAACTGCCTATGCCAGTACTTGATTATGTTCTGTTCCAGACCAGCGGATACTATGATTTTGATTGTATAGAAAAATCGTTTCATTCTCGTCATTACAGGCAAGTTACAGGCCTATTACTGCGAACATTGAAATTCGTAAATTTCGAGGATCTGTCTCCGTCGCTAAAACGAAGGCTTCGTTAGAATGGCAGATACACTAAATCCTCAAACCCAAGTTTTGAAGTTCGCGGTAGGTAGAGGTAGGACCGCAGGTTCATCATCAGCCAATTGACGTCCACTGCTGGACATAGGCCTCCCCCAGAGAGTTCCACAAAGATCGGTCGTGAGCTGTCCGCATCCATTGGACACCCGCAACCTTTACCAGGTCGTCGCTCCATCTTGTGGGGGGCCTTCCCACGCTGCGCCGTCCAGCAGGACCGCAGGTTATTTTTGACAAATTCGCGCGTCAACGTCAATAAAACTATTTATAGTTACTTAACAAGTAACGAGTAATAAATCTTATCTTTGTTGTAAACTATTATTTAATGAAATAGTTTGAGTGGCATAGAATTACAGAGTTCAATTATTTTATTCAAGTCATTTACGTTTTTCACATTCTTGTCCGTTATAGATTCTTACTAATTAATATTAAAAAAAGCTTTACAAATTATTGTTTTTGTTTTAATGACTGCCGTAGAACAGCTATGTAAGAAGAAATCAAATCGTCCATTTTGTATCCTAGAGAAGTTTCGCACAGAATTTTTGTTCCTCTTAGGAAGTTACCCATGGTCATGTGGAAGAAGGTATTGCCAGACGACCAATTGGAAAGCTGCGAGAAAGGATGAGTCACTAATATATCCTGAAATAGAAAAAAAAACGTTTTACATTTAACATTAAATAATTCATAAGTTTAATTCAAACTATCGCGAGTCCAAGTAAAAGTCAGTCCAACTTTCATATTTAGTACCGCAAGCAGCACATATTCCGACAACACATTTTTGTTGAATGGCCAACGTACGGGAAACATACCTATATAGCGTTTGTTTAATAGCTGATTAATAATTAAAAACTTGGAAAGATACTATTGATTTTAAATATGTATAGGTACATACTCGGCTTTGTGGGTGAATAACGCTGACACCATTTTTGTTGATTCCAATAACTACCAATTCAGGATAAGACGGATCCGACGTCTGTTTGACTTCAAAGAAAGCAGTTCCAAATGTTGGCAGTTGATATATTTTTTTCAAGAATTGTTCTTTAGCTTCATTTTCAGTCATAACTCCATGTTTTAGGTATGCTGCGCTTATACTTGACTTCCATGAAGAGGTTGATTGTATTCTAACCATGTCGGGCGGAATAAAATCTTCTAGCATTTGACCAATTTGAGGTAGCAACGACTGGTCACTTCCAAATCGTGCTCTATAAATGAGGCTAGCTAAATCAACTAAATCCTGTTTAGAAGTCTTATGGTATCCCCGCAAGTATTTGGGAAGTTCTTGAGGGAAATAGAATATCTGATCAGCGTTCTTGTCTCTGCCAGGAACAGTATTGATCCAAAGCTTCTTCATGAAGAATATCTGATAGTTTAGTTGCAATTGTGACCCAGCTGAAAAAAAATTAGACAATAAATGAACATGAACAATAATCAAAATATTGACAATCGGTGTCGAGTATACTTACCGGCGCGAACAGGTCGTGATGCCTTCATCCATTCAACAAGCTCGTGTACGAAATCAAAGAAGTAATATGTTTCAGGAACAGAGAATACTTTGTCGGTAATTTTAACAAACAAGCTGAATCCATCACTGTTCTTTATATTTAGTCTTCCGGCAATCTGTTCACAGAGATCTCTGGCTTTAGTCGAGGAGTCTACTTCAAAGGCTTCATCAGTGTCATCTGGGAAGTATACTTTGTGGTATATCTGCATGCTTCTGTGCTGTATCGCTTCAATTTCTACCACATATGGAGCATACATTCTAGGGCCAGTCTTTTGTATTCGGAAAACGCGTTTCAGGCATTCCTTAGCTATGGGATGTGGTCGAGTTTTAAGGAATTCTACCAATTCTTTTAGTAATGACTGTCCTGGAGCAAAGACGCCGGTAGCGAGCCACATGAGTTCCCAACCTCGTTCTTCACTCAACTGTATCCTATTGTTCGTCAATTGTTTCATGATTTGACAATAGGCTTCGTCTCGTAAGCCGACATCAGTGCCACCTGATCTGAAAATCTCATCTGTATATTCAGTAACGGTTCTCGCTTTCGGCGCCGGCATGTCACCCATGTATTTTAAGATACCTATGAACATGGCCACTGCACATTTCTCAACTTTTTCATCGCCTAATAATTTCTTCAACAGTGGTTTTCGAATAGGATCTCGAGTGTGAGCCCACAAGTCACCAGCAATTGCCTTCTTAGCTGTAGTTAATGTCGACGCACGGGAAACTGTAGCATTTACATCGTAATTTTCTCTAAAGTTCTCCTTAGAGTATTTCTCTAAAGTGTACATACGTTTCCTCTGAATAGTATTGTACTTAGAAGCTTTTTTATCAGTCACAATATTGCCCTTTTTAAAGATTTCTAATATAGTATTCGTAGGCACTGTCATCGTCGGTAAAATATATACTTGCTCAGTTGGGAACAAGCCTTCTTGTCCATTGCACGCACCATGTCCCCAAGTAGCGTTCATAAGTGTTTCCCCAGTACAATCCTGCAAGAGTGTTATAAGGTCTCCCTTCTTATATTGCAAAAACGACGAAGCGTCACTGTATCCTTGTGCATCACTTTGAGCTACAACATATATTGACCGTCTTTTTAAACCATCGATTATATATATGATTAATGAACTCATTTCACTGGCGTCAACACTTTGGAATACTAATTCTTCTTGTTGTATCGTTCTTAGGGTAATCGTTCCTACATTATCAAAATCTTTATCAGCATTGTAAGCAACGTAAGTAACTTCAGCAAAGGACATTTCAAGAAGTATATGCTCTAATTGGTCAACAACATAAATTCCAGTCCAGTTTACAGCAATTATTACTACATCTTTGTTAATCATTTCTCCTTTAATTTTAATGGCTTCAAAGAACCTGGAGAAAAGCATTGGCCATTTCAATTTAGCGAATATCACTATGTCTTCTTTGCACCGCAATGGATCTATCTTTGACTGGATACTTTGCGAGGATTCAAACGCTTTTGTTACAAGGTGTTCCCATTTCGTCAATGCTACATCATTGGATTGAATAAAATGATTCGGAATGTAGTTAACGATAACTTTTCTTAATACATTTGGATCTATACGAGGTCCATATTCAATGTAGTGTTGTTGCGCGGCGATTATTGCCAAATCTTTTTCTGCATCACATCTATATTCGCCAAACTTTACGCCTTTAGCAATCTGGTGGTAAATTAAGTTAGTGGCCACAGGGTCATCTGTGGGGTTATGCCACGGAGTGAAAACTTCTTTTCTGTAAAAGAGTCTCCATGGGGCACTCTTTTCCGGTGTTCCCTGTTCTTTTGCGAATTGTTCGCACTGGGATATCGCATCCATAATGTGTTCTCCTTCACTACCCAACGACAGCACTTTATCGTAAAGAGTGATGTACAGTGAAAACCCAAACATATCATTCAAGTTGATATTTTCTGCAATTTGTTGGCAAACCTCTTCAGATGTAGTCGCAGAATCGGATTGCACAGTTTTCGTAGATTCGTCCATTAAAGTTACGGTTAATAGAATGGGTTTCTTGGTTTTAGTTGCCTGTAATTCTAACCAACTCGGTGGTTGAGCACGAGGGCCGTTTTTAAATGTTCTTACAAGTCTTCCTTCACAGTAAGGAGCGTAACCAGGAGGACCACTACGTATAAACGACCTGAGGTATTTAACAAATCTTTCGGAAGGTGGGAAACATCCCACACATAAAGAGAGAAGTATCCATCCTCTGGCATGCGAGGCTTTAGAGGGATTATTGGTAAGCTGCTTGCATAATTGGCAGAAAATTTCATCCCTAAAACAAAACAAATATGGTTATACTAAGAGTTCGATCGATAGTTTATTTATTTATTCAACTACTATCTAATACCTACCTCAGCTCTTTTCTGATAATGCCATGCCCTATTATAAAGTGTAGCTTTTCCAAATTAGTGCTTCTTCTTGCGTTCAACCAATTACTATACATATCGTTGTTTATTTCGTCTTTCATCAAATTCATCATCAACTCGTCGTTGAATTTATTCTGGCGTTTCAGCGTTTTTTGAATAAGTTTGTTTCTATTGCCATTGCTACTATTTGCTTCTTTCATCATTAGCTCCTAAAATTAATTAAAATTATAAATACAATAATAGTGAATGTATATTTATATGTAAATGCACAATGTTCGTCAATTGTTTTAGACAATGTTACCTCAAATTCTTTACTCTTCTGGAAAGCTCGACCGAGAGTATCAGACAATTTGGTCATAACGGGAACGTTGTCGATTTTATCATCGACATATTTTGGTTCAGCCATGTCGCCCATGAATCTTAATATTGTAATCCACAAAGCATGTGATGCCATTTTATCCATAGGCGATGGGAGGTCCAACAATGACTGTTTTAAAGGCTTCCTCGAATATTGATGACTTGTATTGCCTAAGAAGTACGTGGCAGCAAACTTTCTGAAGTTGAATTCATCAAACTCCTCTTCATCCTCTTGCTCTTGCGGCAGAGGAATAACACTTGATACTACAGGTTTAGAAGTCTGAAAAAAAGGTTTATTCCATGTTTATATCCCCATAACTCAGTGTTACATACATTTTAAAATCGAATGTACTTACTATTCCGTATCTTGGCACGCGTACAGTACCCGCCGGCGTCGCTGTATCCTTTAAAAATCCAAATACATCATCAACATATCTGTCATCGATAACCGCCGTGCTGTGAGTTTGGTTTTCAACTGGGACGTCTTTGACAATCCAGATAGATCTCATAAGTTCCGTGACCTTCTTTTCATATTCGTCTTCAGCTTTCTTAGTATCAGCCTGTCCAGTTCGCTCTAATTCTTCCTTCTCTTTCTTAAATTGGGCCAATTTAGCTTTCATGATATGACCTTTGTCTTTAATTAGTTTTCTGATAAGATAGCCTCTGCTGTGTGCTTGGAGTTTCCTGAAGAACTTCCTCATGTTTATAAAAGTCTTTCTTAGTTCTCTTGATCGAATTACCGCCTGTACTCGTAGATATCCTCTCCTCATTACCAAGTACCTATTTCTATAACCTCTAGCCCGGAAGTGCTTTTGCAGCGTGATAGCAGCCTGTCTCATCTTTAAGAACCTCGTTCTGCAAATAAATCTTCTAGCATTGGCTTGTACTTTGATCACTGCATTTATTAGCACCTTATGTCTTAACTCTTCTAGTATCGCATCATGCATATCTTTAAGGAAAACTTTAGTATGGCCAAGTCGAAACTCTTGATCTTTTAATATTTCCGTGCAAATCTTCTTGGTGGCGTTTTTACAGTCAGTTTTCTCAGCTGGTGGTATATCTGGTACTATTAGTCTATATCTATGGACAAATTCTGAATAGGAATAACGAATTGGGAATCCGGCTTGCCTTATTTTAGCAGTTTCCATTAAGCCAGCATATCGTAACTGGCGGACACATAAAGCTCGATCAAACACCTGCGAAAATAGTTATTTGATTAATTGACGTTTATTACACGTTAATATTTAAATTAATAAAAGAAAAAACTACAAATTTGAATCAATAAGTCGGATCTTGAGCCGTTGGAAGGTTTCAAGGTACAAATAAATTAACAAGCTGGCGATTGAGAATTAAATGATGTGTCTAATTTAATATCAGCAAGGTAAATTACTTACTCGTGGCTTTTTAAATTCATTCGGTTTGATACATCTGACAAAGAAAGGGTGGCAAGCATAGAGAGTTTTCATTAGAGCATCAAGAGATGTTTTGAATTTGTGGCTGAGTGAGACAGTCTTCCGACTACCGCTTTGTGATGAAACGACTTCAGTGCCAAACAGGCTTTTTAAGAACATGTTACTAGAATCCAGGACCATTTCTTTAAGGTCTGCTGTCAGTAAGTCTCTATTTTTATCCAGGAAGCCTAAAACAGAAATAATTACTTATTACTTTATAATTACTTTAGTTTGCAACTGAAATAAAATAATGTACTTACAAAGTAGAATCGTGTTTTATTTTATTGCTATTTAGCTCACACACCTTTATTGCGTATACGTAGAAGCAGAAGAGTAAAAAAATTGGAATGTAATTCTAAGAGCTTCCTAATTGTGTACATAAGTGATAAGTACCTTTGACTTGATAAGTGACATCTCCAGCAAAGTGTTTAACTCCGAAGCTGTGCTCATGAGTTGATTTTGGAGTAATATAGCAACTTTTATTGCTGTGATTGCTACTAAGCTTTGATAAAAGTGTGATATCCGTCCCTTTTGGAAATTTCGACTCCTCGTCGATGAGAGATAGCAAATTCATTGGCTTTAGTCCGATCATATCCAAATTATCTTGATTATCTTTGTAGTTAATGTTAGTCCAAGTAATGCCTTCTTTCTCGTATTGTTCTTGTTCAAGTTTGAAAATATGCCTCACAAAGAACTGCTGTAAGTTTTCGTTAGCGTAGTTGATGCACAGTTGTTCAAAGCTGTTGTTTTCAAAATTTTCAAATCCAAAAATATCTAATATACCAACAGAATTACTGGACAGCTGTTGGTCTTTGTGTAATGTTCTGTTAATCACTTCCACAATATATTCAAACATATGGCCGTACAAGGCTTTAACAAG
Source organism: Thaumatotibia leucotreta (assembly GCA_025490895.1). Lineage (NCBI taxonomy): Eukaryota > Metazoa > Arthropoda > Insecta > Lepidoptera > Tortricidae > Thaumatotibia > Thaumatotibia leucotreta. The sequence goes on along the minus strand of JALPQI010004910.1, from coordinate 40,376 downwards.
GGCATCTCGACCTTCCCCAGCAGCAGCTACAGTAAGCGTTGAAACTACTTTATCTCCGTGTGCAACAAAAGTTTTCCTTGTCAAGGCATCACAGAGCTTTGTTTTGTTCACCCCTAGAAGTGCTGCTATTCTATTTGCATTGATTGCGTCAGAAACTTCAGATGATTCAATATTATTGAAATTGAAGGATTTAAATTTCAAATTTCCAAGGTGCAAGATTGCAGCCAGAAGGCTAAAAATTCCCCACACTTCGTTGTCAGGAAAATTAAGAACTTTAAACGCTGATCTAATGTCAGCGAATTCTACGCCATCGTTACGACCGTCGGCTGTTAACATGTTCCCAGAGTTCAAATAGTTGTATTCGGCTGGATTACCTAGCTCTAATTTCTTTTTTTCATCTGCCGCTAATCCAGTCACCAGGGAATAGAATATATGGTAATTTCGTTCACCTTTGCTTTGAAAAACAATGCGTGTTTTTTCCAACAGATATTGATCTATGTTGGCACCTTCAATAACCCCTTTATTGCTGAAATATATGTTGATATATTTACCGAACCTAGACGAGTTGTCATTTCTGACGGTTTTAGCGTTTCCGAATGCCTCTAAAATTGGATTTGTCTCTTGAATTTGTTGCTCTATCCACGAGTGTTTTCCGCTGGCAGCTGCTAGATATTGTAGCAATAATTTTGTACTTTCTGTTTTTCCAGCACCACTTTCCCCACTGAAAAATACATCGTTTTTTCATAAGCTGGGAATCCCCCAAGCAATCACAACTTCCATATATAAAATAATATGCTAGTAAAGTAATCTAATCTGTCTTCTGAATATCGGAAAGGCAATTTAAATTAGTTACCTACAACACAACGACTCACTTCATTCTTATCAACTAAATGTAGGTATATCTATGAGTAATAAATACCATAATGTTTAAGCGAAATTTCGTACATTTACTATAATATACGTCGATTCGAATGAGGTGCTGATATGTACATTAATGCCTCCTGTATCTAGAGGATTCTGTTTTTGATTAAATGATTTTTATTCCAAAGTTTGTAAATACTAAAAATACCTGATGACGATGCACTGGTTGGATGCCGTATCTAAAAGCTCTCTATAGGAGTTGTCGCCGATAGCAAAGATGTGCGGTGGGATTTCACCCATACCTCTCTCTTGATAGAAGTGTATCTGGTCCATCGTGTATATAGGCAGGATTTCATACGGGTTGATTGCTATTAACATGGACCCGGTATATGTCTATAATTTTAAAATCAAACACCAAAATTACATTTTCTTACAAATAAAAATCACCAAATTGAGGAACTCCTATGTCACTATACGGTCATGCACAACATTTAAAGACAAACGGACAACCTAAAGTGGTTACCGGTTAACGGTTACAGTGTCACTTCTTTGACATTGAAACAAGTGTTAGGGTGCGGCTCCACTGAGTCGGAGATGTGCAAAATTGGCCAATGAGACCGCATGATAGTGTTTCAAATATTAAATTTGAAGAATGTAATTGGTCAATTTTGCACATCTCCGCTCCTCTCCGCCTCTGTGGAGCCGCACCCTTAGAACTGAAATTCTATTGAAAAAAAATGGGCTACGGTAATAAAATCTAGATCTAGACATTTGAGAATGACCGTATACCTAATAGTTAAAAACAAGATCTAACCTAGTTAACGATAAGAAATTTTCATCACACTTGCTGTCTAAACGCGCCATTGCTTGCGCGCGTAGCGGGAGTAATAGAAAAGTGATATTCCCTAGGGAGTAATAGAAATGTCAGTACGTTATTTAATAATATTATGTCTTAAAACTTATTTTTTTGGCGGCAAGTGTGATGAAAAACATTGTATGCATCACGGTACGTAAGCGGAATACTAACTCGAGTCATATAAGCCCTCCGCCTAACGGCGTCGGGCTTCTAACACTCTCGTTAGTAATTCCGTACTGACCTCCCTTGATGCACAATGTACCTACTATTGTCACATTTGTATTAACCAAAAACTATCTTACGCTTTACGTTATTTGTAAGTAGTTTTTTGTTAACAAGGACCAAAAGAGAAACGCCAGGAAGTTAACTTACATAGATCAGTTGCTTATTGTATCGCACATGGAGGTTCCTCAGGATGGTGTGTTCCTGCAGCTCTCCCAGCGTGATCATGTCTTCCACCCCAGCAACCGAAGTGGAGTGCAACGGTTTAAGGACATTGTGCACTGAAGTAGAAAACACCTTGCCATCGTCATCTCGTACTTGAATTCTGTCACCGGAACTGTTTAATATCTTCACGGCTAAGGGTATATCAAACTCTGTGGCGTTTTCTGGTTTCAGCCAGACTAGATCCTAGAAGGAATAAAAAAAAATGAAAGTACTGCCGATTATTTTCGAGGCTTTACAACAATAGGCGGGTTTACCCTACTTATTTAGCAGTTATTTGAATTAGGTACAATTGAGCTTTAGATGTCTAGCTAAGCTTTTCCATATTTTATTTAGTGAAAAATTGGTGGTAGTAGGTACCTACTCCTAAGTACATAAAATTGTATAGACCATACAACCAAAAAGCCAGATATACTTGAACGGGGTGATTTGATAGATCATTACCTACTAATTAACTTTTTCTATGGAGCTAACCCAGAAATCTCCAAAAAAATTTTGTCGTTATCGACTATTTTTTTTATTTCGTGGCAAATCAGGGTCGCTTTTTATAAAGTTACAATTTTGCTCAGTGGCGTATCTAGGGGGGGACAGGGGGGGCTCGTGCCCCGGGCGCCGAATTAGAGGGGGCGCCAAATCGCCCAACATTTTTAATTTCCTTTTGCATAATTTATTATACCTATGTTAAAAAATCGAAAATCTGTATGCGTTATCTATCAGAAGGGGCGCCAAATCAGCCAAGATTTTTGATTGACTTTCGCATAATTTATACAACAAAAAAATTTAATTCATAAAATGCTAGATTGGCACGTTTTCCGGGCGTCAAATTAAGCGGGGCGCCAAATCAGCAATTTATTTTGATTTCCTTTTGCATAACTTACACATAAAGAAAATCTTCATGTGTAAATTAAAAAAATGCTAGATTGGTACATTTTCCCTGGGCGCCAAATTAGGAGGGTCACCAAACAAGTCAAAATTTTTGATTTCCTTGTGCATAATTTATACATAAATAAATCAAAAATATTTATTGTAAATATGTATAGAGGGGACGCCAAATCGGCCAAGATTTTTGATCGCCTTTTGCATTACGTACATTAAAAAAATGTAAATTCATAAAATTCTAGATTGGTACTTTTCCCGGGCGTCAAATTAAGCGGGGCGCCAAATTAGCAATTTATTTTGATTTCCTTTTGCATAACTTACACATAAAGAAAATCTTCATTGCCGTGTGGTGACGGCAGTAAGAATACATTTGTCACCACCCCAACTCTTCCCGTGGGTGTCGTAGGAGTCGACTAAGGGACTAAAGTGTTACTGATCATACACTTGACCCGGGTATGTCTGAAAACTACGACCAAGACCACCGGGGGATGGGCAGCAGCATCCCTAAAGTGCGGTGGAGACACTGCGATCGCCAACCCGCATGCCAAGCGTGGCGATTATGGCAAATACCCTCCAAAATGATTGTACAAAAAAGGCCGCGGCCCCGAGGTTCCGGCGACCCCCGGTGCCCTGGTTATGGTAGCGGCCAGGGTGCTAGCGGGGTCAGGGGTGCTAAGAATCTCCGGCAAAGATCCGGCTACCACCACCGACGACCTCTGGCCCTGGCAACGTACAACACACGTACACTGCGGACCGACGAAAAGTTAGTAGAACTGGAGGAAGGATTGAGCAGGTTGCGTTGGGACATTGTGGGATTGTCAGAAGTCCGAAGAGAGGGCGAGGACACGATAATCCTAAAGTCCGGCAACTTGCTCTATTTCCGGGAGGGCGACCAACAGTCCCAGGGAGGTGTCGGGTTCATCGTCCACAAGTCCCTCGTAAACAACGTGGTGAAGATCGAGAGTGTGTCGGCTAGGGTGGCGTACCTTATACTCAGAGTATCTGAGAGATACTCGCTGAAGGTCATACAGGTGTACGCGCCGACTTCGACACACTCCGACGACGAGGTGGAGGCTATGTATGATGATATCTCAAAAGCCATGCATAGCTCCAGAACCTACTTCACCGTTGTTATGGGGGACTTCAACGCGAAACTGGGCAAGAGAGATGGTGACGAACTGAGGGTGGGGCAATTTGGGGTTGGACGTCGGAACCACCGGGGCCATCTGCTGGCTGGTTTCTTGGAGAAGGAGGGACTCTACATGATGAACTCCTTCTTTAAGAAACGCGAGCACAGAAAATGGACTTGGATGAGTCCCGACGGTGCAACTAAAAACGAGATCGACTTCATCATGTCGACGAAGAGACATATATTCAACGATGTTTCTGTGATCAGTACGGTTAAAACCGGTAGCGATCACCGCCTGGTAAGAGGCACGTTGAATATATGTCCTAAGCTAGAACGCTCGCGACTGATGAAGTCTACGCTCCGTCCTGCACTCCATCTCCAAAACCCCGAGAGCTTTCAGCTGGAACTCCAAAACCGTTTCGATTGCCTAGGCGATGACGTGGACGTATTCAACGACGGGTTTGTGGAAGCTGTCCATAGCGCTGGGTCTAAGTTTTTTAAGGCCCAGCGGACAAATAAGACCAGAAAGCTCTCAGACTCCACTCAGAAGCTAATGGAAAAAAGGAGTGAACTGGTTCTACAATCCTCAGTTGATGCGACTTTATACCGGCAGCTCAACAGACAGATCTCTAAGTCCCTCAAACGCGATATGCGCCAATTCCGTACCAAGTGTATAGAAGAAGCCATCGAGCGGAACAAGGGCTCTAAAGTTTTTGCAAGGGATCTGTCTGTTGGGCAAAGCCAGCTCGCAAAATTAAAGACTGAGGATGGTAGAATCGTCACATCCAGATCTGAGCTGCTGAGTGAGATAGAGGGTTTTTATGGACAGCTGTACACGTCAACTAGCAGACCCGAAGTTGATCTAGCGGAAGACCTCAGAGCTAGACTGACCCGACACTATACAGAAGACATCCCGGACATCAGCCTGTGCGAGATTAGAATGGCTCTTGAACAGCTCAAAAATAACAAGGCGCCTGGGGAGGACGGAATTACAGCTGAGCTTCTGAAGGCGGGTGGTAAACCGATCCTTACGGCCCTTCAGAAGTTGTTCAATTCCGTCTTACTGGAAGGGAGAACGCCAAAGGCATGGAACAGAGGTGTGGTGGTACTGTTCTTCAAAAAAGGTGACAACGCTTTATTGAAGAACTACCGACCCATCTCACTTCTGAGCCATGTCTATAAGCTGTTTTCAAGAGTCATTACGAATCGTCTTGCACGCAGGCTTGATGACTTCCAGCCTCCCGAACAAGCCGGTTTCCGAAGAGGCTTTAGTACCGTAGACCACATCCATACGCTTCGCCAGGTTATACAGAAGACCGAAGAATATAACCTGCCCCTCTGTTTAGCGTTTGTGGACTACGAGAAAGCCTTCGATTCGATCGAAACATGGGCAGTACTACAGTCTCTCCAACGGTGCCAAGTCGACTACCGCTATATCGAGGTGTTGAAGTGTTTATACGAGAGCGCCACAATGTCAGTCCGACTCCAAGACCAGAGCTCGAAGCCTATTCTGCTGCAGCGGGGAGTTAGGCAAGGAGATGTCATCTCCCCTAAGCTGTTTACCGCTGCACTGGAGGATGTCTTTAAGACTCTGGACTGGAGAAGGCTGGGTATCAACATAAACGGCGAGTACCTCACTCACCTTCGATTCGCTGACGATATAGTAGTCTTGGCTGAGACCTTGGAGGACTTAAGTACTATGCTCGTTGACCTCAGTAAAGCCTCCGAGCGAGTTGGTCTTAGGATGAACATGGATAAGACGAAAATCATGTCGAATTCCCATGTAGCACCAACTCCCGTAATAATCGGAGACTTTACACTCGAAGTTGTAGACGAATATATATACCTAGGGCAAACTATTCAGTTAGGTAGGTCCAACTTCGAGAAAGAGGTCAATCGTCGAATCCGACTCGGTTGGGCAGCGTTCGGGAAGCTACGACACATATTTTCGTCCAATATTCCGCAGTGTTTGAAGACGAAAGTCTTTAATCAGTGTGTGTTGCCAGTGATGACATACGGTACTGAAACGTGGCCGCTTACAATGGGTCTCATAAGAAGGCTCAAAGTCACCCAAAGGGCAATGGAGAGGGCTATGCTAGGAGTCTCTCTGCGTGATCGGATTAAAAATGAGACCATCCGCAGCAGAACCAAAGTAACCGAAATAGCTCTCCGAATCGCTAAACTGAAGTGGCAGTGGGCGGGGCACATTGCGCGTAGAACCGATGGCCGTTGGGGCGGGAAGGTTCTTGAGTGGCGGCCACGTACCGGAAGGCGTAGCGTGGGTAGGCCCCCCACAAGGTGGACCGATGACCTGGTGAAGGTCGCAGGAGTCCGCTGGATGCGGGTGGCGCAGGACCGGTCATTGTGGCAATCTTTGGGGGAGGCCTATGTTCAGCAGTGGACGTCTTTCGGCTGATATGATGATGATGAAAGAAAATCTTCATGCGTATTAAATAATGCTAGATTGTTACATTTTCCCTGGGCACCAAATTACAGCCTGGCAAAAAAGAGTAGAAATTAAAAAGTGGCAACATTGTAGTGTCGTCCCGTTTTCTCACGCATATTGATTTGAAAGGGACGACACTACGATGTTGCTACTTTTTAATTTCTACTCTCTTAGGCACCAAACAAGCCAAAATTTTTGATTTCCTTGTGCATAATTTATACATAAATAAATCAAAAATATGTATGCGTAAACTATTAGACGGGGCGCCAAATCGGCCAAGATTTTTTATTTCCTTTTGCATAAATGATACATTAAAAAAATGCTAGAAGTATGGCAATTTACATTTTCCCGGGTGTCAAATTAGGCAGGGCGCCGAATCAGCAATTTATTTTGATTTCCTTGTGCATAATTTATACACAAAGAAAATCATTATGCGTAAATTCAGAAAATACTAGCCAAATTGTGGAGGGCTCCAAACCAACCAAAATTTTTGATTTCCTTATGTATCATTTACACATAAATAAATCAAAATTCTTAATGAGTAAATTCACAAAAAGCTAAAATGGAATTTTCTTAAACTCGCTTTCTATAGTTTTCTCTTTTTTTATATTAACCATTTGGAGAATTTTAAAACTAAAAGTATGGAAACAAGTTTATATCCTGTGCTGCATGTACATAAATAGCAGCTTATTACTCTTATTAGCATCGATAAAATTGAAAATGTACCTATTCAGTTCGAACACAGTTGCATTTATTTTGTTTCGCAATTTTTTTAAATAAACTAAAATTTTCCTAGTAGGTAGGGCCTTTCCTGTCTAGTAGGTTGAATTTTGGATAGATTGCGGTATCCTAAAAGTGACCCTTTTTAGGGTTCCTACCTAAACTAGGAACCCTTTTAGTTTCGGCAGGTCAGACTAGACCGGCAGTACTAGAAAGTTGCAATTTGGTAAAGGTACATTATACCATATCGATACCTTTGGGTTCAATTGGCGTAAAAGCCATTTTGGCCAAAATGAGTTATATATATGGTTTTGCTCAGAATTTTGAGCTCTATCGATCTGTATATAAGATTCATCGAAATTAGCAACTTTTTGGTTTATACGACCCAGATTTTTTACAAAAAATATCATCAAAATTGGGAACAGTCTGATGTAAGAAACAAAAAGTTTAAACATTTTGAAGAAGTTTGACGCAAATACCGAAATGTTTTTTTTCGCATGACGTTAAAACCAGTGATGCCATTAAGGGTTTATACGCCACGGCATTTTAAAGTTAACTATTGTTATTGCGAATAGTAGGCCGGGTGTAACTCTAAAACTAGTCGAGTGGATTGACGTATAAACCATGGAAATAAATTCGTGGTTTGTACGCCAACAAATTATAGGACAGTTTATTTAACGGATTGATGTAAGATGCTTCGAAACCAAGTAAGTGTCATTTACGTTACTGTTTGAGGTTACAGTGTCTATGTTTTTTCTATCTTTGTTTGCATTCCGAACGATTACGGCACAAACTCGGAAATAAAGTTATTCCTTTCTCTCCTAATAATTTAATACTGATAAAATTGAGATAAACTTCTATCATGCGTTTCATTACTCGCCGCCGCTCCGATATAAGTGTTTGTATTTGTTTTAGACTGGCAAGCACTTACTATACTAGTTATGCCATGACGTGAGAAGCGTGTATGCGACTTACATCTTTGCTAACATGCATTTTATAATTGTGATTAAATACGAATTTCTGTGACTAATCAATGTTTGTGTTTGTGTAAAATGGAAGAAAATAGCTAATGACTTGATCTGACTAAATGTGTTAATACGCACTTGGTTTCTGAGCCGACTAATATCTCACCTATGAATCTAGATCTCGCAACTACTGTTCGACTAAAATTGACGATCTGACTTCATCTACTAACGAAAACAAAAACATGTTACAAATGTTAGGCAATATGTAGATGAATTAGCGGCTGTTCCATCACACTATAATCGCCCAAAGACTAATAAAGTATATTTGCCACAAGAGTTAAAAAACATAATTATCGAACCTATACCTACAGACTGTATTTAAAAGAATGCCAGAGCTCCAATACCTACCGATTTTGTTAGTGAATCTTTGTTTAGGAATATATTTACTAGGATACAACATTTCGTATCGTACACCAAAAAAGACAAATACGTATTATGTGTTAAAGCTGAGCATGATGAGAAACGAAACAAAAAAAAAACTAGAAGATCACCTTAAGAAAAGCTAGCAACGTACAAGAGGATATAAAGTACATCAAAACTTATCAACTTTCAAGAGTGATACTGTCGTGTATAGCTTTGATTTGAAGTAAATTTCAAATACGATCGATGGTACTAGTGTTTTATTATATTATTCCAAAAAGTACCCAGTGTTTAATTTTACGTTATACGAAAGTATATTTATTTATTATGTAGTGATGATCAAAAACTAGTGATGATTATTTTTCTAAACTTAGTAGAGACTACAATTTAGACGAAGATTGTAACTCAAAGAATAATCTTAAATATATGAAAGTTGATTACGAACTAAAAAACTGAATTTTCAATAACTTATTATCAATAGGCCTATAATTTTAAAGTATAATCTTTATCGCTAAGGCGCTAAGTTTATTTCGTATTGTTTCAGTATTTGTAATACATTTAATGTAGGAGGTGAGAATTAAAGCAAAAAAACATATAAATATATGGTTAATACATACTACGATTCCTTTACATAACGATTTACGACCATAGATTTGACTCAACATTTAATTAAATTGGTGATACATCACAAAAAGATATTCTTGACAATTTTTGTTAGACGTAATTACCATGAAAACCAAATTTCTTGGGCGTAAATCCAAACTATTTACTAAGCCTAACGTAGCACGTACATGGTGATAATTGATTCATTTTCATGCTGAAATTTTAAGCATAATTCATTTACATAACTTTTTTGTAATTTACTTACTCAAAAAGTTATACGTCAAAAACTATTTCAAAAATCGTTTTTTTGCTCTCCTGTAAAGTAGCATTTTGGCTTTTACGCCAATTGAACCCAAAGGTATCGATATTAATTACGCCGAGAAAATAATATAATAAAATATAGAACAATAGTAAATCACAAGGGATCAAAATGATATGGGTGTATACGATGGGTTCCACAATAGAATCCAGAACGTAGTGAGGCATTTTAAACTGGAATCCTGAGCGAAATGAGGGATTCAAGCGAACAAATTTTTCAGTACATTTGGTCCTCCGAAGTCCTGACGTAAAATGAACCACTTCTCGCACTAGCGCGTAACAATCGCCCTAGTTAAAAAGAAGTTTTTACACATGTATCGAACGACTTTTTTCATAACAAGTGCCTCAAAAACGCACGGCGATTTTTTTTACGCACGCGAAGCAAAGTTTACTTTTCCGCACTAGTTAGGAAAATTATTTTTCCCCCTACACGTAAAGTGGCGATGGATTTACTGCTAGCAATGTCGATATTAGGTGTTAACTTTGGAAAACGAGAGGGGTGGGGGGGCGCAAATTTGGCACTTGCCCCGGGCGCCATTTACTCTAGCTACGCCCCTGATTTTGCTGTTTGCCTCTCTTCCTAGCCGATATGTGCGTCCGTTAGGCAAACAGCGAAATTGTAAAATGTAACTTTATAAAACGCGACCCAGGAATTAGAAATTTTGACCATAGTAAGATTAGTAAGAGTTGTTCAGTGTAGCCTACTAAATTACCCCGTTCAGGGTTTTCAGTAGAGGTGGTATAACACCCTGTATTAGGTATATGACTACTCACCGATAATTGGATTCTGTCTGCCATTTTACCGCTCCCTTGAGATTCTCCTCATAAAAACTTTAATTCCATCACTGCATTACCTGTAGGTGCTGTGTTTACTTGAAGACTGTCCACTTATCAATATTTCGCCGTTATCGCACAATATAGAGATAATTCGACGCTTATCAAGTTATCATATATTGAGATATGTTAACATTACTATCGTTTTGTTATACATTGATTAGTGCATTCTAACAGGTTTGCGATTCATTTGAAGCTTTTAATTAAATTACCTATGTAGGTATTTAAATGAATATCATTTTGGATCATGATGCGATTTAATATCTTCAGATAATAAAAGATTATCTTATAGTGAACGCATATATTAGTAATGACGTAAGGAGTAACAATAAATAAAAAATACACTAGGTACAGTCAAGTGGAAAAATACGTATCAAAAGAATAGGTACTCTTATAAATATGTTATGAGGTTCTTATTAAGGTCAGTGTGCATAAGTCCCGCATATTTTATTTTGAAGGAAAGTATACTGCTCAATTAGGGTCGAAAATCAGTTGGTAGACAGACTTTCCTAATAGACTGTCTTACCCACATTGACCTTACATAGAATTAAAGTGCACTGCCACTGGAACATATTTAATGTACATCTTATTTTGCCTTTGACTGTACTAAGAGAGTTAGACATACAATAATTAATATAATTATGTGCATGTACCTACTACATGTAGGTAATAATATGTAAAAATCTCTAATAGGTATGTGAAATTAGATGGTTTAATTGCTGGATTTATATGTTCAATAAATAATTATTTACTTTTAATTATTTTCATTAAATAATAAAAAAACAACATTGATACTATACCAACAACAAGAAATAAAAATACTTTTGAAATTAGTAAATACAATTTATTTTAAAATAATTCAGCATTACAAACAACTTAAGTCTAGCAATCATTCTACATTACTTCTTTTTCTCATCTTTTTTTTCAACCTTTGTTTTGTCTTCTGTTTTCTTTTCATCTTTCTCTTCCTTATCTTTCTTTTCCTTCTTTGCCTCCTCTTTCTTGCCTTCTTCAGCATCTCTATTGGTAATCTTATTGTTAATAAGGTTGTGTAAGGCAATGATAGATCTTACAAGAGCAGCCAGGTACACAACAAGAGACTGGTCATTTGTTTTGATGTAAAGGTTATCTATGAAATTGTCATTGGCAATATCAGGCAGCAGGTTGAAAATGTCTTGCAGCTGGTAGATGATTTGATGATTCATAGGTAGGGAACCTTGGCCGACTTGGAGTAAGTAATCTCTGATTTCAGTTAGCTGCGAGTGTAAACCTCGTAAGCCAAGGAGCTGGTTTGTGATTCTTTGAGAGAGACTGCCGACTGTTGTATCCTTGATGTCTCTCAGGAGATGCTCTACGCCAACTTCCTCTGCTTCTTCAGCACCAATTTCACTGGGAACATGTTCAAATGTGCGAGTTGTTGGACTGCCATCATCATGTACCTCCTCCACAGCTCGGTAAGCTTCAGTAGGGAGACCAAGATCTTTGGGCTTAGCATCAATGATGACTAGAACAGAGTTAGGGCAGTAGCGCCTGATCAGCTCATTGATGGCTACATCATTCTGATGTAATTTAGGGCCAGTGTGGTACCAGCCCACAACCTTCTCCCTGGCATTTACTTTCTTGAACATACCATACATGTTCTCCAAATAGTCATGGTCAAGGAACCAGACTGACTTGTCTTTGTCATCTTCATCAAATGGAACTGAAATTCAGAGAAGAGACATTATTGTACTGAAAGTATTGAGGAACAAAATTCAAACTCTGGAAGTTGAACAGCTCTTCAGTTAGGGGTTTCAAATAGAAAATCGGAATATGTTGGGTATTGCATGAGCATGACCTACTTTGTGCTTATATTAAAAATAATCTGCACTTTATTTTAAGTTAAAATACTGGGTATTTGATAACTCCTACCTACTTGTAATAAGAGAGTGGGTATGAAAATACAATCTTCAATATTGCATTGTCTATAAAGGAATGATACTGCGAATAGTGCAAATATGTAAAGGTTACTAACCTGCGAAACTGTTCGATACATCAAGGACGCCCTTAGCTCGCCAACACCCAAGGAGGACACCGACTACACGTTTTTGGTTACCAATTTTACCCATTCGGTTAAAATGATCCACGACACTAAGCAAAACTAAAGGATGAACAACCACTTTCGTGGTCACTACTTCTTGGCTAGGCATCTTGAAAATAAGTAGATTAGTTGCTTTATCAACTAATTATATTGGAGATCGCCAGAAACTCCGGCAAATAACAATAGAACAAACAAAATCACAGTAAATAAATCTCCAACAACGAAGTCTCGGATCGGCTAGTCAAAACTAAAATTTGACAGTCATCGCTCGCTTTGCGTGTCGATGGTAAAAAAAAAATGTTGTCTATAAAACATTAGTCGAGATAGTGTTAAAAACACCGGGTTTTAATACCATTTACCATTAGCCATAGGCCAAGAAAAGAAAAGTCGGCAAAAAAAAGGCGGTCATCCAAAAGTTCTTGCATCTCTCACGACGGGAGTCACGGGATTCCTGCGATAAGGATGCTACCGAAATCATGGCGGTTGAAACGCTCAGAGAAATGCGCAAAGACGTATTATATAAATTAAATTTATTTAATCTGTGGTTGTTGTCATACTTGTCAATCTTGTCATAACGAATTGAGGTTAGAAATGCTATATATAATTACGGCCTTATTCATAAAAATTCCTTGTTGAAGGTTTGAGGGGCCCAATAGTTATCGAGCCGATAAGTCTTGTTGAACGGTTTATAAGAAGTGTTATTCATAAACGCTCAATATCTCTCCGATAACTGTTGAGCCGCTGTTGAACGGATTAGACGCGTTATGTTGGCGCCTTGACAAAATCATAGACAAAAATGTGGTCTCACCGCAAATTAAAAAAAAGTTTGACAGCTGTCTGGCGGGAATTCGCAAATATTTCCTAATTCCTTGGTACTTACTTTTATCTCAAATAATTATATTATCATCATCTTGAACCTGAAATTATTAGGTACTTACTACGTATTCTTTTACCTAGGTAACTAATCAAAACAGTTAGCTTTATGATTAGGTACTTGCGATGACGGTCAGATAACGAAACATAATTGTATGGCTAGTTAGTACCTAGGTATGGGCAGTTAGTAGTACGGGTAAGTAATAAATAAATATTTACTTCCTTGCGACCCCAACACCTAATTGCAGTTAGAACCTGAAGTTCTGATGTGAGGCCAGCTCCTCTGCGATCTTTCTTCAGGTTTTCTTTCACCAACTCTACGCCTTATTAAAGTGGTATCGCCGCCTAAATTCAACATCGGGCAGATCCTCAATGGGATCTGCCCTTATGTTATATATTTTTGGACGCCGCGGCGGATTACACCAATTATTTATGGCATCAATAGCGTTTAAGGCCTGCATGATGGAGTCTCACTGCGTTTAAAACGACGTTTTAAATTAAAAAAGTTGGAGATTAGTTTTCCAACCATTTCTGATTCGTGTAATGTTGCATGTAGAGAAAATCGAAACTGCGTAACTACTTACAATAAATCATCGGATATTTATTTTAAATACCTAGTATAGCTACCTATCTAAATATAATTAAGTATCTCTGGATACATATTTAATAATAATCAGATGAATAGACGATATAAAAAACTATACACCAAATCAGACTTTCATACCTCTATCTTTTCTCTTCTGCCTACTTTAAACGCATGGTTATGCACATGTCAAAAATCAGCTGATCAAAATTTTGGCAGCCATCTTGTTAAATAAGAAGTTATAAGACCGTTATAGAAGGGTCCTCGGCTCTATAACTTTCGGGGGATTTATAGTAGGTTTGAGCGGCTGAATAGCGCTATTGAACGTTTATGAATAACGTTTTTAGCCATCCGGTCAACAACGACCCATCAGCGGGCGCGTAACTTTTTATGAATAAGGCCGTTAATATATAAACTAATAATAATAAAAAAATAGAAGCAAATAGCGAAGTAATTAGATAACTAAAAATATCACATTTAACTTATACGTTAATTCAATTGTTGCTAAAACATGGCGCAACGAACGTTAACCTTTGTTACCGGCAACGCTAAGAAGTTGGAAGAGCTCCGTGCCATTCTAGGTAAAACGTTTCCATTGGAGCTGGTCAGTCATAAGTTAGATCTGCCAGAACTACAGGGTGAGGTTGACGAGATATCTATTAAGAAGTGCCAAGAAGCAGCGCGTCTTCTAAAGAGACCAGTTATAGTTGAAGATACCTGTTTATGTTACAATGCGTTAAAGGGTCTACCGGGGCCATATATCAAATGGTTTTTGGAAAAACTGGAGCCTGAAGGATTGACAAAATTGTTGACTGGGTGGGAGGATAAGTCTGCTCAAGCTATTTGCACGTTTGCATATAGTTCTGGAGAAAGTGAAGATGTTGAAGTAATCTTGTTTCAAGGTATAACAAAAGGAGAAATTGTGGAACCGCGAGGCAGAAGGGATTTTGGATGGGATTGTGTTTTCCAGCCAGAGGGCTATGACAAAACTTACGGCGAATTAGCAAAGGAAGTGAAAAATACAATATCTCACAGATATAAAGCTTTAGACAAGCTCAGGAAACACTTTGAAGAGAGTGGGTAGTTACTAGATATATTACTTTAGTATGGTGACATAAAATAATAATATCTTGGACAATAACTCAATGATAAATAGTGGCAAATAGTTGTTGTACTTCTTGTATAAGATATTAGTACAAGTAACTGTGTAATTAAAACCTAGAATTATTATGTTCTATATTAAAATAAGTAGTTTGTTATGTATAAAATAATACAAGTGTTAATGTATTCATCTTTATTTTATTGGAAATAGTCTCTTTAGTACCTTAGCATTAGTCAGTATACTTAGTATATTGTAACTAGGTATTAGCAATAAACTATAGTTCCAGATTTCTAAGAATGAACATTTGACAGTTTAGAAAATGGTGAGTCTTACCCTCATAATAACATGTTCCATGTGCAGCTAAAATCGATAGTGTCACCTCTCACATGCAAATTCTCGCACAAAATTTCAAGCATAACCTGGCAACAGTATTAAAAGTTCGCCAATACCTAATTTTATCAAATTGTCACTTTTTATAGCTGATATGTGTGGGTAAGTTAATGTAGCTTAGCTGATACATGCAAATTTCTAATTTTCCCTAGGTATACCTTAAATAAGGTTGTGCATCATATATGATGCATTCACATATCAATCAATAATTCATGCGCAGGGAACATGTTAATAGGGATTAATTAATAACTATCAAAAGTTCATTCTTAGAAATCTGCAACTATAAGTCAAACAAGCCACAATTGACAAATTTGACATCAAAGTAGAAATAAAAATCCTATTTAAATATAATGCATTATGGTAAAAATGCTATAGACAGTTTTTTTTGTTGCCATTTATTTCAACATAAATATGATCAGTATAGTTTCAATGTTGATGTTGGTTATCATTTATAATATTTTATAATAATAACTTAGCTTACAAAACGTAAGTCATACAATAGGCATGATGACTGGCAAGTCAAATCAGCATCTTTTTTCGAACTGTCAAAACGATCCCCACTATGGAATAGTATGGAATTTTATATGAAATACTCAAAAGTGACGTCACGTTTGAGTACTGCCAAATGACCTACTCTTTTAAGTTCTTTTCAATTTATTAAATAGAAGTTCTGTACAAAAATTACTGCAATCTACATCTTAGTAATAATTTCTTTGTGTATTATGTCGTGCATAATGTTAAATAATTTATTTTAACTACAGTCATCATCCCTATTTTGTTCAATTCCTTAAGTAACACTTTCCACTTACAAATATATTCCTAATTATACAGATTCCAACAAAATCCAACTAATACTAACAGAATCTTAATTTTAACAATATCACCTCTTGAGTTGTGCACTCCAGGGGCAATATATGGCTCTAAATTAGAGTTATTATAATTTTTATAATACCAGTCTCTATCATCTGCTTGTCTAGTCTTTGTATTCCCTATATTAGATAATTCTGTAAACCTTGTTTTTGCCTCCCTGTTAATAACTGGTAAATAGTTGTCATGGTTGTCGTAATGTTCAGCATGAGGCATGGTTACTTTTGTTATAGTTGCTGGTCTTTTAGTATAGTTTCGTCTTGCTAACTCCTCATTGTTTGGTACTAGAATCGCTGACAGTGCTGTTGGTGGGTCATTTTCTATATGTTTCTTTATAGGGGGCTTAGATGTAGGACCTATGAAAGATTGAGTGCTTGTTTCAAGCCAAGCTTGTAAAGACATGTCATTGCTTGTGTCAGTTGTTATAAGCAGGCCTTCTTTCTCTGTTATATGGTTTACTGTCAAGTTAGATTCCATCAAATTATACTTGCTGATGTTGTTGGGGTCGATTTTTTGCTCTTCTATAGCTTTTGTTCTGTTGTAAGCTACATGCGTACTGTTATCATCATTCAAAAATGCTTGCACCTCATGAATTTCACTCTTCATTTTCTGATGTGTAGTGTTTCTCTGAATTATGTTTACTGGTGGTTTTGTGGATGCTTCTACAACACTGTGTTGCACACTGCCTTTAGCACTGTACTTCGCGTCACCCATATTAGCAACAACATTATGTGTCACATTCATGTTTGGATTTGTTATTGGCTTAAAACCACTGGCTGTAGTTGGGAGGATGGGCGAAAAACCACCTGTTTCAAACTTTGGAGGTTCCTGTATTTGGTACTTATCTGCTGAATTTTGCTGTTTGTTTTCTTGCCAGTCTATTTTGCGTCCTGTGTTGAGCAGTTGTCCCATATTTATGGTCGGTATAGGCATTCCGAAGAACGTGAATCCGCTACTAGGTGCATTAGAAGTTGCGGAATTTTTATTAGTTGTGTTTTTCATTTCGGCATAAAGAGTGGGTGTGTCTCCTGGTGTATAATGAGACTTATTTTTATTTTGCGGTGAGTTTATTTCATTGAGTCCATCGATGAGGGTTTCGTTGTATGGATAGTCGACGTATTCATCATAAAAGTATTCGGACTCTTCAGGAGAAGGTCTGTTAATTTTGTTAATGTGGTAGTTATTTTTTATTTGTTGGGTGTAATCTTTTATTTTGTCCATGGTAGAGAATACTTGGGATGTAGCTAAGTTTGGAAGTAGCGCCTCATTATCCAGTGCTACACACGATCTCAAATCCTCGTCGCCTGAAGGGCTGTTTGCGCAGTCGCTTTTCGAAAACGGCATCCCTTTGACGTAGGTTCCGTCCGCGCATTTGGGTCCAATAGATGACGACTCGGCCAGCCAAGATTTCAGCCAAACAATCCTGCAGTTGCAAATTAGAGGGTTTCCTGAAAAAATACTTAAATTAGTTTCAAATAATCAGAAGTACCTACAAATACCTAATATTACGTTGAGAATTAGGAATAGTGTTATACTTGTGTAAATACAGCATTTTTAGCATAGATTTATATTAGTCTCTATGTTACACATATACTATAATATAAGTTATAAACGGCAATTTAACTGTTCTGTAAACACAAGACCTAAACAAACAGCAATACGAACTTTTGAAGTTGTGACCTAACGGAACTTACCGTCAATATCCAAAATGGCGATATTATTTCTCAGTTTCTCAAACGCCGGCTCACCAACTGTTGTCAGTTTGTTGTGTTGCAACGAAAGCACCTTCAGGCGTGGCATGAAGTCAAACGGCTGCCCACCTATGTAGCAGATCAGATTATTATCTAGGTTCAGCTCTACCAGCCATTCCATGTACTGAAATGACGCTCTTGTGATCTTGTTCAACTTATTGAAGCTCAGGTCGAGCACTTCCAAAGACGCGAGCTGTCGCAGTCCTGAATTATCAATATTGGTCAGCTGATTGTGACTCATGTTCAGGTACTGAACCAGAGGGATGTTTTCAAAAGCTCGTAATGATATGTATTGCAACCTATTTCCTTGCAACTCAATAATCCTCAACTTTGGAAGATTCGAAAAAACTCTATCTGGTAAATCTATTATGTGGTTTCTACTCAAATGTATTGAAACAAGATTCGGGAGATTGATAATTGCTTTCGGATGGATGATTTCTATTTGGTTGCTCTCGAAATGAATAGTTTCTAGGTCTCTCAGATCTTCAAAGCTACTAGAGCGTAGTTCTATGACCTTATTGTTAACCATATTTATTTCCTTCAATGAATGAATATTATTGATGGCATTGCCATCAAAGAATTTGATATGGTTGTAACTTGCATCTAACAATCGTAGTTTAGGCAACATATTCAAAGATAAAGGTAACTCGACAAGATTATTTGATGAAATGTTCAACGTCTCGATATCTAGTGCTCTGCTAACAATGTTCGGGCTGATACTTTTCAGTCTATTTTTACTAAAATCTAAAGTTGATAATGCGGTGTTATCTTGAACAGCCATAAAATCAAAGTTTTCAATCGTATTTCCATGTAAATTCACTTGTTTTAAGTATTGCAGCTTAGTGAAGCTTTTTGGATGAACTGATATTATTTGATTCTCGGCTATATCTAATAACTCCAGTTTTTCTAAGTCTCCAAAAGTTGTAGTATCTATCTGTCTTAATCCATTCCGTCTCATGTACAGCCGACGCAGATTGTGTAAAGTTTTCATGCTTCCACGGGGCATTTTTTGAATCCCGTTGTTTGAAATATCTAAAGTTCTTAGTGATGGTAGATCCAAGTCTGGAGATGGTGGCACTGGCAAACTAGTGATTTGATTTCTCTGTATATATAATTGCTCCAAGCCTCGCGGTAGTCCAGGGACAAATTCTATCAGTCGGTTAAAACTTGCATCAATTTCATAGAGGCTTGCTAGATTTCTAAAAGTAGCAGGATGTATTGACACCAAAGCGTTGTTTGATATATTTACGTATTCTAGCAAAGGAGATTCCATGAACGTTATGGGGTCAATCATTTTTAACTGATTATTACTTAAATTAATTCTTCTAAGGGATGGTAAATTGTAGAGTAGTTTCGGTTGCAGACGTTGGAAATAGTTAAATGACAAATCCAGACCCTTTAAAGCCGGTAAATTCCAAAACGGTCCTTCATTAAAATCAGTTAAAGAGTTATTACTTAAATGCAATTCCCTTAAGGCGGGCATGGCCATAAATGCATCAGCTTGTATAAACTTTATGTTATTTCTATTTAGATGTAGACGTTCTAGACTTGGATGACCTCTAAGAGCACCCCGTGGAATATCCTGAAGCAAATTTTCACTCATATCTAAAAATCTCAAACGAGGTAATGCATCTAGCAAAGCTCTGAATTCGGAAATATGCGTTATTTGATTGCCGATGAGATTTAGCTCTTCAACTCCACTGCCAGATTGTTGCAAGAACGACTCAGGATGAATGCGATTTATGTTGTTATAATTTAGATCTACTACTCTCAATTTAGGGACTCGGTGAAACGCTCCATGATGTATTACATTGATATTGTTATTCGACAAGAAAAGACTTTCCAACATTCCCTGATCTACGAAAGCTCCTTCGTTTAACTTGTCAATCTGGTTGTGATTTAAATTTAAGGTAGACAATAATGGTAAATCTCTTGTAGCTCTTCCCACCATAGAAGCATCAGTTATTCTGTTATCGCTAAAAGAAAGCTCAGTTAACATGGGCAAAAGAGATAGCGCTCTCATATGAATTACATTGATACCACAGTTTGTTATTTCTAATTTTTTTAACTTTGGTAAATTGTAGATTGCATTTTCTTTGATAATTCGGAGATTTGGGCTGCCTTTAATGAATAACTTTTCAACATTAGGTAAACCTTCAAATGTTCGCTCATTCACTGCATTAAGATTTCCAGATTGTATGTTGATATATCGTAATCTTGGCATTCCCGTTAGTGCGGGTATCCTCTTCAGATTGTGGGATTGTATAGTAACAGCTTGTAGATTCTGGAGTTTCATTAGGCTTTCGGATGGTATGCTCTTTAAATCGTTTTCTACTATAAATATTTCTACTAAATTTGTTTCCTGGGTCTCCAACCATGCTGCGGATAATCTTTCCAGTCCATTGTGCCGCAACATCAGTCGAAGTATCCTCACATTTTGAAATATCTTGCCAGGTAGAGATGGCAAATAGTTGTTTTCTATGATGAGTTCATCTATTGGCTTTCTGACAGAATCTCCAATCTTTTGGACGCCCTTTAATACTTGTGGCAAATCGCTGTGAGTGCACCTGTAACGGCGAAATAAATATTAGGTCCACAGTTCCACACTTGAGCATCGCTGGTTTATAGGACAAGGTCAATATTTATTATATCACCTACCATATTTGAATATCTTCGTTTCGATTGGTACAAATGCAAGGAAGAATCGTCTCCGAAGCTGGGCACACTGTTTGCCCATACACAGTCCATATTAGTAAGACCAGGCATAAGCAAACCCTCTCAGTCTTAAGTAGCATTTCTTCACTGCTTCGCCGCTCATTATATTAATTAGTGCTACATCCGTGATTCCAAGTTTTACGCATCTGGAAACAAATAGTGTGGGATATATTGAAACCTCATAGAACGATTGTTTTTGACTTTCTTTATCATTAATTAGGTACGAATTAGCGATTTAAGTTTGCAAGTTGTCTATAGATTATTACTATAAGTAGGTACTATGCAGCGTTGGGCAAAAAGTAATATAATATTCCTTCCGATTACTTTTGTATGTGTACTTCGTAATATTTATATTACTTTTGCCCAATTCTGGTACTATGTTTCGGAAGAGGAAGGGAAACAAGGACTCTGTTGACAAAACGGAAGTTGAACAATACCGGATTGTGTCGAATAAATCACTTGCAAGAAATTAATTCTTTAAAGTGATTGCGTCAAGGACTTCAGAACAATGAATGAAACAATGGCTGCGGTCCGGTGCCTGATGCACTTTCACTGTTCCTATTGTTCTTATTGGCGATCTACGGCGTTTACGTACTTTGTTGTTGTTCTACGATTGTTCTAACGGACGTTACACAATGCTCTTAATTCGGAGGTTGTATAGTTTTGGTGATGTAGGTCAGAACACGTAATCTTGGGACTCTGTTATGGAGGTTAAGTATATGGTCATATTCGTCATACTCTAATTGATACACATACGGGTATACGATAAGGTATGAATGGGGGATTCCCATAAAATGTCATAGATAGGTCCATTATTTTATCGGACGTTGAACATACGTCGTATAGATATAGGTACAGGACACATCTATTCTACGCACTATTATGATATGAGAAGGATGTGATGTAGATAGACTCCTCTTCCCATAAGTACTTATATATGGCTACCATTTATGACGGAATACAATTTTTGTTAAGACATTGAATTGGTAATGGTGTTTTCTCACTAGGTAGCCTCACGCAACGCTTTAGTACGAGCTCAGTGCTTGATGATGGAGACCGCGGCTCTCCGAAACACGTAGTTAAACAAACTAAATAGTTAAATACACGTGAGTTTAACCGTGTAATTATATTTACAGGTATTCATTAGGTCTCAGGATAGTTTAGATTCAAATATTGCTGTCACTTCAATAGGTATAAATTGCCCTGATATTGATTGAGACAGAAACATAAACTTGAACGCACCGTGAAAACACGATGGAAAATTGTTATATTATCTGCACTCGTTATATCCACTCGTATGGGCACATCTTACTGGTGCATCATAGTAACCAGCCAGCAAGACGAACAATCACTGTACAGTTACACAGGTTATCTCTAACTGTCAAGTGTCATCCTACATGCGGAGCAATGCGGAAAATTGGACGTTGTTTAGTACCTAATAAATAGGTACCCGCAAATAGCGGTAACGGTCGGTAATATTTTATGGATAGATGCTTGGGGTAGGTCTACAGCATCATAGTTTCGTCAAGAAATAGGGCATTTTCAATATTTAACTAAGAGTGGGGTTCCTAAGGGGGATTTTTCGTTGTGAGGGTTTTAGACGCTTGTGAGGACAGCGTTTACGCTAAAATAATCTATAAAATAATCTACTAACTCTAAAATGATCTACAAATTATAGTTAATAGGAGATGTGAGCGCAAGTTTTACTAAATATAAGTAGAGAACTGAGTGTGCACACGTTAAAGGATGCACTTTTTGATTTAACTCCTTTACAAATAGGTATACGTTAGTTTTGCAATTGCTTAAAAACTTTTACAAAATCTGAAAACATTTTGAAGGGTGCTCGCTCAATCCACACGCACATGAAAGTCAGAAAACGCCTAGAATGTATAATTTGTTTTCATCCTTCGTTTAAAACTTGTCTTTAACGAAAGAGCGAGTGATCATTCTAAACTATGTAAAAATTTTACCGTAATTTGATGATCTTGCTAATATTGTGTTCGAGTCACAAAACATCCCTTAGACCAGGGGTTGAGTAAACTCAAAACAGTCCGGTCTCACGCTAGTGTTTCTTTCCCGTAGGGGCATCAGGGCAGGTAGTATTAGGTATATCGAGTGCAATTATGTAAAATTGACCCTCGTGCTGCTTCAAGATCAATAATAGCAGTTAGCATTATGGCCTGGCCACGACATTGGTCTAAGGCGACCAGCGGCGAACGAATCGATGAGGTGGAGCGGGATGCCAATATGGGTACGAGAGGGAGCACCATACGTTTTCCGTTAAGCCGGTCGCCTTAGACCGATGTCGTGGCCGCGGCGTTAGAGTGGCGTGTTGTCGCCGGCAGCAAATTTCCCGCGTTCTGAATCACCGTCTTTGAATACTTAGGAAGCAAATAAATATGCATTACGTATGAGCTGACTCCGCTGACATAGTACTACACTGACATAGTACACAAACTATCGGACACTAAAAATGTGATGATTTTCGAGTGATGGTATATAGGGGCTTTTTACTGCCAAATAGGAAGGGTAGGTAATTAATGATTGTCTACTGTGTTATGTACTCAGTCCCACCCTTTAACCCAAATTATATTAAGGGCTTTACTTTTTATGTTAGTTTCATTTGTTTTAATTAAAAAATATTTTCGTTATACCCTAAGTAGTAAACCTTCAGGTTTGTCAAAATAGCCTAGGTCACCCTGTTTAAATTGTTAATATCAGAAACATAATTTATAAACATAACCATTTAACTTGTGCTATTTTGTCTGTCTGTCCAAGAGTTTCTGAGATCTAAGCGCTTTTTTGTGAGTTTGCATTAACTTTTCAAACTTATTTTCAACACCTCAATTTCCCCATATCAGGATAATTTTAGATATTTTGGAGGCAATGAATAACTTGTAGATTATGGGCATTTACATACCTACGCATAGGTAATAGGAGAGGCCTACGACCAGCAGTGGACTGAGATAGGCTGATGACGTGAATAACTTAAACTTTTATAAAATTTTCCTTGTTTAAAATTGTTTTTGCTCCGTATATATTGTGACTAAGGTTAAGATGGCAAAGATGCAACACGCATGAGCGCATGACTCCACAAGTAGTCGAATCGGTATTATAATAATATTATCTGGCTTGAATGTGGTTTCTCTGTCGACTTTCTTTCGTCACATTAAAAATAATGAGTTAAATTAATAATATTATGCATAACGATAAAATAGTAAAAATCTCTTGTAATTGTTACGTTATTTTATTGTTAATCGACTTCAGAAAAGGAGGAGGGTCTCTTGTAGTTAATATTATTACTAGATATCCCCAAGAATCGTGATTTAATTTTATTTATAGTACGAGATGGTCCCGTTGGCACCAAGTCGGGGTCTGGGATTTTGGAGTAATCTAATGAAGTCAGTTTTTTTATTCGGTCATTGTATAGTTTAAAGAGGCATGCATGCGCCTATTTGCGGATTTTTTTTATTTACTACCCAGCTACCCACCGAAGAAACTGTTTGAAATTCAAAAATGTATTATATCACTGTCATTCAAAGTTTATTTAATACCTGAAAAATATAGTTTAAACACACCACAGATGAGAATAATTATTCAGAACGTCACTAGGGTATTACGATAAAATTTCGCAACTGATTGACACTTGTAAACAATCCAGAGGCAAGCGGGGCCCACGGTGGCTAGACACGAACTGGGATGCGAAGTCTATTTCGCATGTAAACACCAGACTTTCGGTTCACAGCTCGATGCGCACCAAGTAACTTATCTTTCACCATTGTGGCGCGTGCCGTACCGACGTAATGTGCGAGCTTTAGGCGCAGATACGTAATTAGGTAGAAACTGGAACGGTAGACTCAGACTCTGGAAACTTTGAGGAAAGCAAAAACATAGTTTAGTACCTATTCCGTGCTGGCTACCAAACAGTTTCAAGTAGTGATGTGCCGTTCCAGGTAACTTTCCCAACACTGTATAGGGAATAGGTATTCCCAAATGGTAGCTTTCCTCATAGAAACATTGGGAATTTAATGGGAACACCTCATCTGTAGTTACAAGAGTAGATAAATCCAGAGCTCTCTCATAGTTGCGTTGATGTCTTTTATTCGAAGTTTAAGGGTCTGCACGAAATTAATGAGTTTTTTTTTTATTTTAAACACGTATTTGATAACTCAGGTAATTATAGTATATAGGTACCTACTAGTTAGGTGCTCTAAGGTTCAAAAGTGACAGACCAATTCTATTGTAAGTATATAAAATATTTATATTCTAAGTATTAGGTACTTAAGTTTTCACCGTTAGTTGACAATAATCTTATTTACTTTATCTATTGCTCTCAGCCGGCCTAAGTAGATCGTTTGGGAATTTGGCACTCTATCAGACCACCTAATCAACCTATATAGTCTAAGGGCTTAAAGGAAACTAAGGAAGAAAACACTTAGTTTATGGTTACGTTAATTCCATCCAATTCCAATTATACAACATTACAACTTTGTTCCACAACTCTCTCCGATAGGTTACCCGTTTTTCATACTTTTGTATGTGCAGAATAAATAGCAATTTACGTACATTACGAATAAATTGTCTTAGAATCCCACTTAAAGGGACAAAATCTTGTGGCTCTGTCATCTTACACAGCCACAAAGCCGGTCTATTCTAGTTGTCACTTCTGCATTGCTGTTTAATCTTTGTTTATCAATTGCAGAATAAGGAATGTTTTGGTATCTCGATGAAATCTTACGATGTAGTAATAAGGAAGGCGTTTCGTGTGTGGACAATACAATTGACATGTCGCTTAATTGTGCAAACTGTCGTGTAATTTGAAACACATGCAACGAATGTCGGAGCACTTAGATCCCGTACAGTCGCCATCAGTCCGACACCAGCGCAACAATCACCAGTGTCTCTCTTCACCTGTTTTCCCTTTCAGATCTCAGAATTTGCCTTGCCTTACCATCATCATTTCTCTCGTCATCATCATCATCATTTCTCTCGCCATGCTCATGGCAAATTTTCCTTCAACAGCCTTTTATCAAGTCATCACTGTCCTCCACCGTGGGATGCGACATGCGACACGGCCACAACTAAAATAAATAAAAAAAATAAAAATCATTTATTTCAGACTATAAAAATCCATATAGTACAACTACAACTGCAGTAGCGGAAACGCGGGAGCAGCCACACATACTCTACTGCTGCTACCACTGACTATAGGCAACCATGATCTCTTATATGCGATTCAGTTTATAGGTTCGGCTCGTCAGTTTTTGACAGTTGTATGGAACTGACCCAGCGCGATTCAGTGTAGGTCCTAAACGAATCGCATTAGTAGATCGTGTTAGCCTCAGGAGGAGTTTCGTTTGTATACTAGGTATACTCCGTGTGGTGACGGCAGTAAGAATACATTTGTCACCACCCCAACTCCTCCTGCGGGTGTCGTAAGAGTCGACTAAGGGATTGAAGTGTCACTGACCATTTTACAAGATTGATGATGGGTAGCAGCGTTATCATAGTGGACACATTACTGCGATCGCCAATCCGCTTGCCCAGCGTGGCGATTATGAGCATTTACCTCCTAATGCGTCTATACGCATAGTTAATAGGAGAGGCCTACGTCCAGCAGTGGACTAACATAGGCTGATGATAACTAGGTATAGGTACTATCTATCTATGTCGCCATCAGATATTTTGGAGCGGTTAGTGAATATCTGAGCGAGTAGGCCTCTCTTGTCATGGCGTTAGAGTGTATATCATATCATGTTGAGATATCTTTGTGCACTTTTGCCGCGTCGATATATCTGATGACGACTGTACTAGGGGGTTTTAACACCTGAAGACAAACAGACTTTCTTTAGTTTTAAAAGGCTTAACCAGATCGAAATCCTTTTTTTTTTTGCCTAATTGATTTAGGATCAATGTGCTTACCATGGGCTGCCATCGCGTTATTAACGCGGACTTACTTTCTATCCATCTCGCTCGTACTCGCGTATTGACGTGAATACGCCGCGGCAACTCATAGTAAGAACACGGGAAGCAAAAACTTGCTATCCTTGAGTTGAGACACGTTTGGTGAAACATTAGATTGGCAACAGTATCTATTCACAGAAGGAGTCTCGACTAAGTGCGCTCATCCCCTATTATAACATGATCTTCAGGCTAATAAAAGCTATGTGCTTGCACAGGTCAAAGGCTTACTGGTTCCTACAACTTAAGATATATATCGTATATCTAAATCTTAGAAGAGTTATTTCCGTACCTACATTAAATACTGTTGCTATGCTAAGTACATGTTTAGTGTTAGAGCTAAGTACTTATACCTAGATAAAATATCTGGTTTATCTTTGTATAGGTAGTAGGAAACTTTTTTGATATATGAGGGAGTTGTGATTTTCGTGAATTCGAGTCTTGTCTGAAGGTGTCTTAGACCAAACGAGCATTCGCTCATTCTATCCCCCACTCTACGAAGCCAACAAATTTCGACGAATCACGTTTTGTGTAACGAACGAATTTCGTATAGTGGGGGATAGAATGAGCGAATGTGGTCTAAATCCACAGCCAATTTTTCCATTTGAGATTGTTAAGTACAGCTTAGCTTAGTGCCTTACTAGGGCTGCCAACCAAAGATCACAGAGGACTTGGCTATAAAATACGGGACAGATAGGTTCAATTTAAAGCGTTAATAGACGTTCGAATATGGTCCTCTCCGCACCGCGAACTTGGTCCGGTCCGTACGTGCGCTCGGCTCGCCACACCATCGCACCGTTCAAAAACGGTCCAGTGCGTTTCGTGCTACCAGACAGTGATCACGTCGATATGCCTCCGATTTTATCCAAAACCAGCTAAAATCGCGCTAGTTGTGGCAACCATCGTCGCTACAATCAATCAATCAATCAAATTTTATTGATAAAATACAATAATTTTACATGTCACATTGTTTACAACATTATTATTACATACAAAAACAGAAAATAATATTATTATCCATACTAATATTTGAAAAAAAAAAACAAAAAATAATAATAATTACGTTTTGGCACATTATTATTTATGAGACACTGTTATGTCTGTAAATTTCATAAATACCCAAAAATTTACGAATTGTTTGTTTACTTTTAATTAATTACCTACAAGTAAGCGCTGTACGGTGCGGTGGCGCCGTCCACACGAGCGAACTTGGTGCGGACCGCACCAAATCCTGTGGGAAAACCATCGAACCGACCGCACCGTCAATAATAATAATAATGTCGGCGGACCGCTGAACACACCATCGAATTTGGTACGGAGCGGACCAAGTTCGCGGTGCGGAGTGGACCATGTTCGAACGTCTATTAAAGTAGCGGCATCGTAAGAAGTCGTTTTTGACAGCTCACAATAGTGTTGTGAAACGCTCGATTTTACCGTCGTAAAATTTTCAGTCAAGTGCGAAAGGGCGTTAGATCTGGGTCGCGTTTTATAAAGTTACAATTTACAATTTCGCTGTTTGCCTCTCTTTCTAGCCAATATGTACGTGCGTTAGAGAGGCAAACAGCGAAATTGTAAATTGTAACTTTATAAAACGCGACCCTGGTACTTGCCATTGAAAAAGTTTAATTAAAAAAGTGTTAGGTAATCCGAATTAAAAAAGTGTTTGGTAATCTTACTTAGAATCATTAGCAGGCAGCGAAACTTTGGAGCCGGTGACGTCATAATGACGTAAAGTCGCATTTAGGTAAGATGTTTTATAGGACGGATAGGACGTGACCTCTATAAGCAAAATTCATAGCAAACCACTCCCAACCCACGTTGGCAAACTTGCGTGCTGCTAGCTCAGAGTGCAATGTAGATATGCCAAATAGAGAAATGCCGTAAATACAGTATAT
Source organism: Thaumatotibia leucotreta (assembly GCA_025490895.1). Classification (NCBI taxonomy): domain Eukaryota; kingdom Metazoa; phylum Arthropoda; class Insecta; order Lepidoptera; family Tortricidae; genus Thaumatotibia; species Thaumatotibia leucotreta. Next base: position 11,684 of record JALPQI010004910.1, on the reverse strand, counting down.
AAACTCACTAAAACCATTTATTAAAATCAGAGCACATCTAGGTGATAAATAACGTAGTGGTATATAAATTATTATTCTACGAAAAATAAAATTATACGTGATTTTATAATTGAATTTGTAATTATTATGTGCTTACTATTATTTTAACATAATTTTAATTTTTTATTTATTTTTATGATGTAACTAGTAAGTGATTTGGCGTTAATACTAGCTTATGTGAATAAATACATTGAATCGAATAACAATTATGACATTTATCTGGTTGTCAAGTTCCACACAGTCTGTAAAGCCGCGTATCCACCGGGCACACGGGCTCGCGAGGACCTGTCGAAACCATGACAAACTTTTAGAAAATATGTGCGTACCTACTATTATAGCAATTATTCGTACCTCCATAAAAAAAGGTTTACTTATTTATTTCGATTGACGTATCGGTAAATTGCAGCAACAGCAGTAACATCACTATTCCGTTCAGGCAACAATGAAGTTTGACATTTGCTCCATTATACCAACTGTCAAATTTTTACAGAACTTCATGTGCAAACAAACGTCAAAAACGACTTCTTACGATGCCTCTACTGTAACGCTTTTAGATGCACCTAATGCACCCATCGCAACCGTCGCGGTAGATACAAATTAATATGACGCAATCTTAAATTGCTCTCATTTACGTATTCATATTATTATTTTAGTATTTCCAGTGTAGTATTCCCCGAAAAGCGGGACAATCGGCGTCCCCCGCGAACTCTTTGCGGGACGCATACTTTAGGGCCCCAGAAACGGGACGTCCCGCATATAGCGGGACGGTTGGTAGCTCTATGCCTAACCCCCTTATTTATTAAACGTCTCCTAACTTAACATAAGCCGCTAAGTATTGTTGATCCCTTTCTAACTTACAGACATATTGATGAGACCGAAAGGGACATGCTAAGCGGCTTGATGCTAAGTAGGAGACGATTTTGAATAAGGGAGTAAGTATTCATACCGCGTACGTTTATTTATCATCATAACGGGTCTTTGAGCATAAATACTCAAAGTATCGGGCACAGTATTAATTTAATAACGTCCGCTCTATAAAAAAATTGTTTCACTACTTACAAGAATTGTCTTGAATTATTTATTGTACAACAGAAAAGAAATCACTCGAAAACATTATTTTTACCTTACGCCACGACTTTGTGACTTTAACGAGCTACAATACTAGCTGTGACTGTAAAGTTTTAATAGGAATTGTAGAGTGAGGGCGAGATGGAATAAAATCTAATGTAGAAATGTAGAGCCAAGCTTCTGACTATGTATACTTAATTTTTATAGAAGTTACGAACAATGTAGCATAAACCAGCAGCTTTATCATGACTTTGATCAAGAATCGGTAACGTTAGTGGTTACAGAACGTGACCACCAAACGTGCGCGTAGTGGCGTATGAAATGTCATATGAAGGGACCACGGAAAAAACATGTCCAAAGCTTTAAAAAATCAGGGAAAATTCACACCTTATTCTGTTAAAAGTAAGGTTTTCCTTCTGTAATTTGAATTGACTAGACATGTTCTTTCCGTGGACCCTTCATATTTGATGGCAGTGTGCCATTGCGTGGAACGCACGCGCATGAGCTGCACACGTATCCGGTGTGTCTCGACCTTAATACTTAGGCGCTCTACCTACTTTATCACAATTTATAAATACGCTCGAAACCGTGAAAATTGGAGTTTATTGAAAGATAAGTATTTGATACCTTTGTTGCAACGATTTTGGCGTCTTAGTGCATTTTTACTTTTTGGTGTACCCAATTAGCGCGAATTCGTAACGACAATCAAGTATCTACAATATCTTTAGGAAGTTAAGCTCGATCGCCGTTTTTAATATTATAATATGGCTTATAGTTTGATTAGTTTGTAAAATGAACACCAAAATCGAGATATTATCGAAATTTAGTGCTAGTAAAGCTGATTGAAATTAAGGTTTTTTAACTTAACTTAACATAATATCACCGATAATTTAAGAACCCAAACCACCAAACATTATCATACTTATGCAAATTATTTCTTACATAACAACGCAGAAATAGCGAAAATTGAAGGTCGTGACGAACAGAAAAACTTAGCGACACACCTACTCCGGTCACGTTCATGTTTTCGTCAGCAAAATAACCAACTTGGCTATTATTTACGACTCAATTTCCTTTGCCTTGCCGCGGTTCGATGTAGTGTTTACGTAGAGGCTCGACCAGCAACCAGTTTCCCATTCCGACACCTAAGCACTGACCCAATATTGTCTGCCAGTCAGCGTCCGTCTTAGTTAGTGTTTTATCGTGTTTTGAACTGTGATTGAGATTTACGATGCTACTGAGGAAAGTGTGCCGGTCCTGCCACGCGGTTAATATTTATAGGACTTATAGTGTAAACGGTTGCAAGCAACCTCCGCCGAAAATATTAATCACCGGTGAGTTGGTATTAGTTTTTAAATTAATTATCACAAGGGTCGCGTTTTATAAAGTTACAATTAACAATTTTGCTGTTTGCCTCTCTTTCTAGCCAATACGCGCGTGAGTTAGAGAGGCAAACAGCGAAATTGTAAAATGTAACTTTATAAAACGCTACCCTTAGGCTTATGATGGTACCGCGTCTAGGTAATCGTTTGTCGGCGATGCCGTCACGTTCTAACAGGTATACAAGTGTGAAAGTGACGCGTAGCACGATAAATAGATAAAACGGGACCATCATAAGGTACCTGTTCTACAATACCCTGATAAATATATTCCTCACATAAAATGATTACCATCCTTTTCCCCAGGCATATAAAAGAAAAGAAGGGCTACCGTTTATCCGACAGATATATTTTATACAGGAATGGTGAAATATTTAGTCCCTTACCAATGAGTTGTTGGATGCTGTTTTAGGTTGTAAGTTTCAATTGAAATGTGAGAATTTATCAGTAGGATTTGTGGCTCTATCACATTTTCCTTGTGGTTCTATTAGGAGGTAAATGCCCATAATCGCCACGCTGGGCAAGCGGATTGGCGATCGCAGTAATGTGTCCCCTATGATGACGCTGCTGCCCGTCATCAATCTTTTATCAAACCATTAGGTTAACGACACTTCAATCCCTTAGTCGACTCTTACGACACCCGCAGGAGGAGTTGGGGTGGTGTTTTAAATTTCATATAATTTAATATTTAAGAGCTACACAACCGATATCTAAAGGAATATAGCGAACAATTTATTGTTCAAAATGTCCAGGTTCGATTCCTGGGCCGAGCACGTATTTTTGTAAGTCTATGAATGCAGTTTTTCTGTTTTACTAAAATCTTCACGGTTTCTAAGTTAAGATACATACTGACCCATTTGGACATACCTAATACCTATATCGTCACTGGGTACATCATCTTAATTTACCTTATCTTGTACTAGGTCGATTTGTGTTAAGGTAGGACAATAAATAAAAAATAATATCTTGGGGCATCTTAAGGTGTATTCAAACCAAACGAGCATTCGCTATTCTAAATTCTAACCCCCTACTCTACGAAATTCGATCGTTACACAAAACGTGATTCGTTGATTTCGTAGAGTGGGGAGTGGGGGATAGAAATAGCGAATGCTCGTTTGGTCTGAGTGCACCTTAAGATGCCCCAAGATATTATTTTTTATTTATTGTTTAGGTTGTAATTGTAGAGAATAGTTATACTTAACGACTATAATTATATATCATTGAACGCAATAGAACCTGCGACGTAGCTTTGGTACCTACATGTAAACTCTACTTGTTTACTTCAACAATGCGACGTAGATCAAAAACATGTTTTTATTTGCTGCCGTTTCTTCAGAGGAAAATATGTAAAACGTTATGTTTGTTCAAGCAGTTATACAGTAAAGTTTCCACGGCAGTTTCGCTTGAATTTCCGTTACGTAATGTACGTAATCCACGTAAACGTTATTGCTTCTTTCTTTTTATTAGTTTTTATTAGTGCGTATAAAGCAATCCAGTGTATGTATTACTTAACCAGTCAAACGATATACCTACGATCCGAAACTGTTTTTTGACAAGATAACTGGGTATTTCTTCTTTAGTTTGACAGTTGGCCCCGATTTCACCACATTGACAAGTGCTACAATAGTAAATTTACTGTTTCTCCAATCTGGGACGTCTATAGGCTACAGTTACCGCTTACCATCGGAAAGGGCAGTTCGTTTGTCTGAAAAAGGCCACAGAAAGTCCAACATTTTGATACTTATTTGTGAAATAGCCCCCGCGTTCTGTTCATAGGTATATAAAAATAAAGAAAATTCCGTTTCGGTAAAGTTATTTTTCTGTAGGTACGGCCCTGACAATTAACTAACAGATCTATATGAGAAATACCCAACTAACGTAAGATCTACTTGATTTAGGTTCTTCCTGATATGGTTACTTGCTTGACCTAGGTCAACCATATCATAATTAATACGAGTATCTCTACCGCGGTGGTAAACGTTAGGTTCTTACTTACTCTTACTACTTACTACGTGGATCAAGTTTATAGGTACTGACATATTATTAGTGCATAAGTACGCCATGTCAGTAGACTAACGCACACACTAGCGACTACTGAGGCGGTCATGCTTTAATTTAAGGTAGGTAATTTGCTTGCGCAAACATAACGTTTTACAATTAAAAACAGTAAGGTTTCTTGAACAAGAATTGGATAATTCGAATATTATGACCCACACTTTGAAAAACATTGCCAGTATGCTTAGCCAAGTTGCCAATAGCTAACGCTTAGTAGCGATCGTAGCGTCTCTGTCACACTTTCATATTAGTGCGACAAAGATGCCTTTCGTTTACGATTGACGATTAAGCGTTAGCGATTGGCAACTTGTCTAAGCAGCCTGGTCCCTTTGTTGGTGTATGGGGTAGGTACATAATTTGTCGCTCTAGGCAGAGATTATAGTATTATCAAACCGGAATCAGAAAGGGATTCCAAAGTACTTACTGTTGACACGACAAATGACACAACATTCACCAAGAAAAGAGTTGTTTATACATGTAGTGAGTGATTAATTAATCTATTGTCTGTAAGTCACTGCACTTAAATTATGAATACATGAATATAATCTTGAATATATCCTAGATTTACTTATAAACTGTTGTGTGAACAGTACGTTCGAATCCCTTTCTAATCGCGGTTTGATAATACCTATGGGTACCTACTTAACTCTGTGCTCTAGGTAACTTTAATTTTATTACTCATCGAGTGATTGCATTATAAGGGTACATTCAGACCAAAAAAGCATTCGCTGTTCTATCCCCCGCTCTACGAAATGAACCAATCACGTTTTGTGTAACGATCGAATTTCGTAGAGTGGGAGGTTAGAATAGCGAATGTTCGCTTGGTCTGAATGCACCTTTAAACCCCATATTGTCGCATTTCATATTCCATGTGGCCAAACACCTTGGCTATTGATGCCGGTGACCATGCCCTCGCTAGTCTACGTAATTATATTCCCATACTTACTGTCTACCTATACATATTGTTGACATCGGATTATGTTTACAGGAGGTCTAGGTCAACTCGGCGTCGAATGCGCCAAGTATCTACGAGGAAAATACGGCCGAGAAAACGTCATACTCTCAGATATCATCAAGCCAACGCCAGACGTTGTCAAAGATGGCCCGTATATTTTCGCAGACATCCTTGACTTCAAAGGCCTGCAGAAAATCGTCGTTAACCACAGAGTCGATTGGCTGATCCACTTCTCGGCTTTACTCAGTGCTATAGGAGAACAGAATGTTCCATTAGCTGTACGAGTAAACATAGAAGGAATGCATAACGTCATAGAACTGGCGAAACAGTATAAACTAAGAATATTCGTCCCTAGCACCATTGGAGCCTTCGGACCCGATTCACCTAGAAATCCTACTCCGAACATAACAGTCCAGAGGCCTAGAACAATCTATGGCGTGTCGAAAGTACACGCAGAACTAATAGGAGAATACTATTTTTATAAATTCGGCCTGGACTTCCGATGTTTGAGGTTCCCGGGAGTCATTTCCAGTGATCCACCTGGTGGAGGTACCACTGGTAAGCATATGGAACCTTGGCTATTTATCCCAGTTCCCTTTTTTGGCAGATAATGTACAATTATGCAGATACCTATGCCTACTTACTTAGGTATTTGATGTTAGGAATAGATAACGTCATGCTGTTACTTAGATAATTTTATTAGTTTCTTAACCTTCTCAACGCGCAATGTAAAATGCAAGGGTTACCTCAGTACCAATTAACCTAAGATTTTTTAAAGTAATACTATATTACTGGGAACGCGGATTGCCGCCTACTTACATCACGAAAACATCATCGTAACTCTTTATAATTCAGTCAGATATATCGGAACAGTTACGGCATAAACTAACTTATGGTTACGGTTCTTAAAAATCTGAAATGAACCCTAATGCTATGACAATAGACACCTGAAATGCACCCTAATGCTATGAAAATAGAGGCCTGCACAGTTATTTGTGAGCACTCTAGGCGATCCAATATATCTGATGGCGACGATACAATCATCTACACTGATCAAATAATGATTGCCAACGTCTAGAACAGATTGCAAAATTATCTATTTCTTTTCCAGATTACGCTATCGCCATTTTCCACGATCTACTGCGTAAGGGCCATTACCAATGCTACCTCAAACCGGACACACGGCTACCCATGATGCACGTACGAGACGCACTCAGAGCCCTCTCCGAATTCCTGGAGACTCCTAACGAGCTGCTCAATAGACGGGTCTATAACGTGACGTCCATGAGCTTCACGCCTGAGGAACTGTCTGATAAGATTGCCAAATATGTTCCTGACTTGAAAATATCGTATCGGCCGGATAGCAGGCAGGATATAGGTAAGGTATCGAATGCAACAAGACTTTGATCTTTAATATTCCACGACATTTGATGCATCCAAAATGCAACACGCCAATGTCAAAGCACTGTCTAGCAGAAGCAATTGAATAACCCCTAAGCCTTACGTCAGTTACGTCGCAGTGAAAAAAATAATGATGTTAATGGTAAATCATAAAAATGTCATCATAATCATTCAAGAGCGAGGTTTTTGTCGATGGAGTAGTCGCCACTGTCGCCAGGTTACGCGGTCCTCGGTCAAGCTTTTTAGATCCCTGTATGAGTCAACCTCAGCTTTTTGTTCTTGGTTTTCCTTTCCCTCTTTTAGTTTCTATTTTTTCTTCCAATATTGTTCTAAAGAGGTTATAATATCTCAACAAGTGACCTATAATTTTGTCTCATCAAATCCTTCGTTCTCCCACAATTTGCAAAACTTCTTCGTTTGTCTTCCTGTCTGTTCAGCTTATTCTTTCCATTCTCCTCCACAGCCACAAGTATCTCAAAAGTGAATCTTCCAGTCTTTTCCTATCCTTTTCCATTCCATAAAAATAAATTCATTACAAAACTTTTTCTCAAGACTCGTAGTTATTTATTCTGTTCCGAACCTTTTCCAAGATTTCTTATATTACCCTACTATCTACAATCACCTTGATAGTTCAGCTTACGCTACGAGTTGCGCCGTGAAATTCTAGATAATGCATCTGTTTATACTCGGTCTAGTAATGCTGCACATAATAAAGTTAAATTATTTGTGAAAAGGTCAAGTGTGGTTAAGTCGAATACTCTTTTGTTTCACTGATTTAAGTAAGGTTTATACTTATAGGTTATTCAACATAGTTACCTCCACTTTTAGCGTACCTATACCTCTCAATCTCAAGAGGCGCCATGGAACGGCAATTAAATATATCTCCGTTTTGTGTAGCCTCAATATAATCATCTGACCTTCAGCTCAACGTCTCTTTTATACTTATCCGTTAACGCTTATTATTTGCCAAAATAGTCCCTGTCGCCCACATGGGCGAGGCCCGTGGAAGAAATCAATGAAGATGTCCAAAGACCATTGCTTCAAAAATAATAACCTTAATGACCCTCAGTTAAAAAAACAGTTGTAGAATTACATTGAAATTCTAAAGATCATAAGGTTACCTAATATAAGATGAAGTCTTAGGTTCACGTTGATTGCATGGATGTGGCTTTTTTCATAAGGACGAAAGAAAGTAAAAAAAAAAAGGAAGAAAGAGTTTTAAATAAAATAAATAACCCTTCTTTAGTTTGTGCTTATTTCTCAACTCCATTTTTCAGCTGACTCCTGGCCCCAAGTGTTCGATGATAGCGAGGCACGTCGCGACTGGAACTGGAAACCAGAGGTGAACCTCGACGACTTGGTGTCGCTCATGATAAAGGAGGTGAAAGAGAAGATAGATGCCAACGGCTTATGATTCTGAAGTCGAGTTAGACCCGTTATCTCTTTCATTACAAATTCGCCATCAGATATATCGGAGCCACTGCTCGGAGAGTGGCGATAAAATGTATGAAAAAAACGCGTTAGTATTCGGATAGTCTATTAAGCCCATAAGGCACTGGCCTCACCGCGAGCTACTAAGCTATGAACTATGGTTTATAAACACGAACAAAAGATACGCACTCCCGTGTACAAAAAAGAGACACGACGATACACTCCCGGCGGTGATAGCTGATAGCTGGGCGAGTATCGCCGTATCTCTTTTATTTACACGGGAGTGCGTATCATTTGTTCGTGTTTATAGCCGATATAATATAATAAATAGCTTAGTAGCTCGCGGTGAGACCAGTGCCTATAGTTGCCGATTTCTAAGAATGAACATTTGACAGTTTGGAAATGGGCCTTATATAATATGACGGTAAGACTATCGGAAAAATGTTGAGTCTTACCCACATATTAATAAGGATCAATTTATGATTGAGTTAGTGAGATATAACTATAACATGCCAGGGTAACTGTGCGGTATCCGGAGAGGGGGGCACTTTCGGTGGGAGCTGGGAGGCAGGCATACTGTACGTTAGTACTATTTATTATACTGTGTCGGAGCGCCAAGGTGCTTACACACATCTCAGTAGTGTGCCTACCATGAGCTGCTTCGGCTCCATCCCGCTTCGTACTCGTATATTGACGCGACCCGGATAGAAAGGAAATGCGTGTTAATAACGCCGCGGCAGCTCATGGTACGGCTACTGGCCTCTATCGGCATGGCGGTAGAGCGCATGCTGGGTTCCGAGCTCCGATATACAGGGTGATTGGAAGACCGATGCAAAGCTTTAAGGTGAAGTAAGTATAGACCATTTAAGCCATTGTTGTCTTTGACGAAGTCTGACTATTTTTTATTTATTAATTTTTTGGTGTTTTTGGCCAAAATACCCAAAATTTAAAATGAACTGCTAAGTTTTGACCAAGTTAAGCGACAAACGTACTATTTTTTATTTTATTTAGGTAATGAAAGTAACGTGTAAACAATCTAACAAAACATAATAAAAGCTTCTGTTTCATAAAAGTTTTTTCTTTTACTGAATTTTGAAGTTCATGATCCAAAATTGAAAACTTTAAAATACCACTTTTAACATCATTTAAAAAAAAACGAAGTGTGATTCTTTTGTTCAAACCTTTTAAAAATTATATCATTATTATTAAAAAAACAAATATAATTCTCGCTTTTTCATTTGAGAAATCATTTACGCAGATATCTTTAACCTCAGTTATTGAAATTAGGACTTAAGGACTAATTTGAGGAAGAATATTGAGAACCTGAAGTAGTAACGAGCTAACGAGCATGAGCACGAGTGAAAAACCATGCCGGTTCCTGTATTAGAAATCGGGACATTCCATTTCGACCATAATTTTTTTTTACTTTTTCAAATAAACTATTGGTCAGTTTATTCTATCTCAGGTTTACAATTTTCTCCCTAAAATTAGTTTTTAAGTCCTAATTTCAATACCTGGTGAGATATCTACATTGATGAAATCTCAAATAAAAACCGATAATAAGGCATGTTTTCTAAAAGGTATGAACAAAAAATCACCCTTCGTTTTTTTTTAAATGATGTTAAAAATTGTATTTTAACATTTTCAATTCTGGAACATGAACTTCAAAATTCTGTAAGAAAAAACTTTTATGAAACAGAAGCTTTTATTATGTTTTTTTTAGATTGTTGACACGTTACTTTAAAAAATAAAATAAAAAGTAGTACTCGTATCTCTTAACTTGGTAAAAAATTAGCAGTTAATTTTAAATTTTGGGTATTTTGCCCAAAAACACCAAAAAAATTATAAAAAACAAATAGTCAGACTTCGTCAAAGACAACAATAGCTTAGGTAAATGGTGCTAAATGGTTATACTTACTTCACCTCAAAGCTTTGCATCGGTCTACCAATCATCCTGTATTATCTGATGGCGACCGTACTTGACACAGACGTCGTCGGCGGAAAACTGAAACCGATTGTGTTATTATCACGTATATATTATGCTTTATTTTGGCGATAAAACCTGATTTTAACGTCCCACTATGTCGCTTACCATAAGGATAGCTTGGGTACTTATACTTTTATACGAATTTAATGTCTAAGCGACAAAGTGAAAAGGTTTTACTAAATCGCCCACTAGTAGTCTGTTTTTAAATTCTCAAGCAAGTACTTAGTAAGGACATACGCCCAAAACGGGTAAGCTAAGAGAAATGTAAAAATATAGGTATTATAGGTACTTTTTAATCAATGGGTGGTCCAAAGTGTACAATACTTTTTACTGACAGGCAGCAGTGTTGAACATTTTTAATCTTAGTTTTATTAACATACGTAAAATTACTGTTGCAAAAGGAATAACTTACTATTTTTGAAAAAAGAAGAATACCTATTAGCTAAGTTGTTTATATCTATAAAAAAAACATACATTGTATTTTGCATCAAAATCAATACCTATCTAAGATTCGATCATAAGTGTATGTCAGTGTTAAAATTATAGTGATAGAAAACAAAAATAAATACCTAAAACATAAAGTACAAAATATTCCTTTCATTTCATGAGAACACGACTCATCAGAACATAATAAATATCATATACTTACAATGTTACGATGAACTAATAAATAACGAATTATTTTATTATTTATACCTAGTATTTATATAGAGTGTTTGGTTAGCGGTGTGTCGGAGCTTTTAAGGGCTTAAACTACAATCAATTTCATCGATAAATTACCATACAATTTTTTTTTGTGCCAATGATAATTAAATGGCGGCCATTTTAAAATTTCAAACACCGAATACGGGCGCACGTGATATTTCTGGAATTATACGTTTGTGATCGGTCCTATCCTTGCAAAAAAACCAAAAACCTATCTTAACGACCTAGTTTTCATGCAAAATTAAATTAATTTAAAAATTAAGGTGAATTTTTACTATTTTTAATTTAATATTTTTTTTTAACCTTGTTGATCAAATAGTTGAGTCAAATGATTAGCTTAATTAGTTTGCTTATCTAATGAGCTTTCTAACGAGATTTTTTTTGCAGGGATAGGACCGATAACAAACGTATAATTCCAGAAATATCACGTGCGCCCTTATTCGTCTGTTTGAAATTTTAAAATCGTTTAAGTATTGTTCGCACAAAAAAAAATGTGTGGTAATTAATCGATAAAATTGATTGTAGTTTAAGCCCTTAAAAGCTCCGACACCGCTAACCAAACACCCTGTATAACGAGGTCCTCGAGCCGATGTTGATTTAATTTATTTTTCCCCTCACTAGCTCGTAAAGCGCTCGTTTATCCTTTAATACGAGCGGGTAAAAA